>WNYA01001818.1:0-58423 GCA_019512145.1 Engystomops pustulosus | reverse complement strand
CCCCCCGGCGGCATGATCGTGGCACCCAGGAGACGGCCGGCTCCCCTGCTGATGACCCGAGCAGCAGCCGTGCTCAGTGCAGTGGATTGAGGTATGGAGAAGAGGCTCCCGTGGTCCGGAGGAGGGGGAGAGCGATATCGCCCTCGGTACCGGCCGATGGGCAGGGCCGGCAGACAGGGAGCAGGAGGATCAGCGACCGCGCCGCAGAGTCACCGGAAGTGGGGCTCCGGCAGCCATCTTGGGAAAGGCAGCAGGCGAGGGCACTTTCGGTTTCGGGGGCGGGTACAGGAAGTCCCGCCCCTAGTCCCTTCAACGATGACGCGGACTCTGAGTCCGACAGCGGAGTAGAGGAGGCCCGGGCTCCAGCTCCTGCACGGCACCAGAGGAACACCAGGAGGGGTGTGCGTCGATCAGGAGCGGATCGCTGTGGCGTCGATCAGCAACAGGAGGCGGGTCCAGCCGCAGGCGGCCCAGTGCACCGTGAATCCGGAACCGGGACAGACATACCGATGCACGCTACGCCCGCAGCCGCAGGCGCCGCTGCGCGGTCAGGTGAGGTCACCACCGGTGCATCCACGGGTTCAGTGGGGACAGCTGACATTGGAGAGGGTTAATAACTTGTTGGTTAGTCTACAGCAGTTTTTGGGTGTGGGGCAGGTTGCGGGAGTGGGTTCACCAGTCACAGTATGGCAGCAAGGAGGCGGGCAGGGGGGGCAGGGCATAGGTGGGGTTCGGTCTGGGGTTCAAGGAGAGAGGCTGTGTGGGGGGGCTGGGGCTGTGGTGCCGGCGGTGGCGCCAGCAACAGCAGTGGCATTGCCAACGGCAGTAGCACAGCCAGCGGCGGCTACGGCGCCAGCAGCAGTTGCGCCGCCGGCGGTTGAAGGCATCGGTAGTTGCGGGGAAGCTGGTAGATGATGTACGTTTAGCAGATGGGGCAAAGGGGGAAGTTTATGTGTGTTATGGGGGGCCGCTGGGGGAACATTTGAAGCCGGAGGTGAAGGAACGCATTTGGAAAGGGGAGTATGTGGAAATCTTCTCGCTGCTCCCATTAGAGAAGTTTAATTTAGATCGCCTTAAGCCTGAAGAGAGTAAGAAGGAGGAGGACGAGTGCCGTCGGTATCGTCTCATACCGCGGACTTTCTCAAACTGGCAGCAGGCTTTTTCGATTTTGGCGGCGGTGATTGGGGAAAAAGCGCCGGAAAATTGTACGGGCTTATTCTGTTATCAGGAGACTATAGGGGAGGCCCATAGGGTCTATGGTGGTAATTCATGGCTGCGATACGACGAACAGTTTCATCAGCGCAAAGCAACGTGATCGGAATTAAAGTGGGAACATAAGGATATTAATCTGTGGATGCGGCTTATTTCTACGCCACAGTTGGGTCAGTCCTTTCGGGAATCCCCAGGGGGGTTCAGCCCGCCAACTGCTAGAAGTACTCAATCAGGAAAAGGGTGTTTCTGGCAATTTAATGAAGGGGTGTGTCAGTTTGGGACAGACTGCCGGTACCGTCATGAATGCTCAGGGTGTGGAGGGGCACATAGTCTCTCACGCTGTTTTAGAAAGGGGAAGAACAGAGCCGGGGAGGTTAAGCAGAAGAGGGGAGACACCGGTGAAGCTGCTAAGGATGCTCCCGTATCTCGGGGAGTACCCAAACAGGGAAGCGGCGCGCGTTTTATGGGAGGCGTTTAATACTGGTTTCCCTATTCCGTGTGATTTAAAGGGGGAAGTACGGGAGCCAAAGAATTTGGTTTCCGCTCTGGCTCATCCAGAGGTGGTGGGGGAAAAGTTGGGAAAAGAAATTGCTTTGGGGAGAATGGCAGGCCCCTTTGAAGTACCCCCAATTCCGGGGTTGAGGGTTTCACCGTTAGGGGTTGTTCCGAAGAAGGAGCCGAACAAATTTCGGCTTATACACCATTTATTGTACCCGGCTGGGTTATCAGTGAACGATGGGATAGCGGGAGAGTTATGTTCGGTTTCATACACATCATTTGATGCGGCGTTGCGATGGGTCAGGGGGTATGGAAAGGGGGCACTGTTGGCGAAAACGGATGTGGAGGCAGCTTTTCGGCTGCTTCCGGTTCATCCGGACAGTTTTAAGTTTTTAGGTTGCAAATGGGAGGGTCAATATTTTGTGGAATTTATGTCTTCCCATGGGATGTTCTATTTCTTGTTCGTATTTCGAAATGTTTAGTAGTTTTGTAGAATGGGTGGTGCGCAGGGAGTCTCAGGTGTATTCAGTGTTGCATTACCTTGATGATTTTTTGTTGATCGGGCCGCCCGGGTCTTGGGTGTGCAGGTTATTGTTGCAAACGATGGAAAGGGTAGCAAGTTTATTCGGCATTCCATTAGCGCCAGAGAAGACGGAGGGGCCAGGGACAGTTATAAAATTTCTGGGTATTGTTATTAATACAGATAGAATGGAATGTAGGCTACCTGAGGAAAAAGTCGCTGAGATGCGGGAGGCGGTGCAGAGGGCTTGTAGGTCCCGGAAAATACGTTTGCGGGATTTGCAATCCCTTTTGGGCAGGTTGAACTTTGCTTGTCAGATTATGCCAATGGGCAGGATTTTTTCCAGGCGCTTGGCTATGGCTACGGCGGGTGTGCGCAGGCCAGATCATTTTGTGACACTGTCAGTGGATTTGCGCGACGATTTGAAAGTTTGGGATGTTTTCTTGCGGGATTTCAATGGCCGTTCAGTAGTGCAGGGGGACCCAGTTGTAAGTGATGAGTTAGAGTTATTTACGGATGCGGCAGGATCCCGCAGTTTCGGGATATATTTTCAGGGGCAATGGTGTGCTGGGGCTTGGCCGGATGAGTGGAGGGAAAGAGGATTGTTATCCAACTTGGCGTTGTTAGAGCTATTCCCTATTGTTGTGACCACTAAAGGTTGGGGGGATAGGCTAAGGAATAAGAAGGTG
This sequence comes from Engystomops pustulosus, assembly GCA_019512145.1. Lineage (NCBI taxonomy): Eukaryota > Metazoa > Chordata > Amphibia > Anura > Leptodactylidae > Engystomops > Engystomops pustulosus. The sequence goes on along the minus strand of WNYA01001818.1, from coordinate 55,504 downwards.
CGTTTTTGCTGCGATAACTTGGGGGTGGTGCAGGCTATCAACTCTCAGACAGCCAATTCTGTACCGGTAGTGAAGTTGTTGAGGCATCTGGTGTTGAGGGGTTTAGTTCTGAATGCACATTTTACAGCAGTGCATGTGCCGGGGGTGCTTAATGTGATAGCGGATGCCATTTCTCATTTCCAGTGGAGGCGGTTTCGGGAGGTGGCACCGGAAGCAGACGCGGAAGGGAAATTGTGCCCGGAGCATCTATGGCAGCTGGTTTGACGGCTGGGTGGGCTCTTGTACAGAGGTCGGTATGTGCAGCAACTTGGGATGCGTATCTGGCAGTGTGGAGCGAATGGGAGTCTTGGGTTCAGTCCCTGGGTGAGATGAGGGGGTCTGGGGATTGGGATTGCTGTCTACTGATGTGGGTGGGGATGGCATTTAATGATGGTAGATCAGCAGCGACAGTGGCGCGCCACTTATCAGCGGTGGCCTTTTGGTTTAAATATCGGGGATTGCAGGATTTTATGAAATTGTTCACAGTGAGACAGGCATTGCGGGGCTTTAGAAAACTTTGGGTGGTGAGGGATGCGCGGAAACCAGTGTCCTTTCCGGTGTTGCTGGAGTTGACTAAGGTGTTGGGGTCACTCTGTTGGTCGGCTTATGAGGTATGTTTGTTTAGATTAGCCTTTTCCCTTGCGTTTTTCGGAGCATTTAGAATCTCCGAGCTAGTGGCTCCTAGCAGGAAACAACCCGGGGGTTTGATGGCATCAGATGTGGCAAGGGTGGGGAATATTTTGGAATGTCGCATACGTCATTCCAAGACAGACCAGTTGGGAAGGGGTAAACTGTTAAGTTTGTCCGCTTGCGCGGAGAGGTCGGTGTGCCCGGTGGAATGTTTTGCAGATTTTATGGCAGTGCGACAAGGAGAGGGGGGTCCATTCTTGGTCCACAGGGACGGTGGCTATTTGTCACGTTTCCAGTTTGTACAGGTTTTTCGGAAGGCGCTGGAAAAAGTGGGTTTGGTGGCCAGTGAATACTCGTCCCATTCTTTTCGGATTGGGGCAGCTACGGAGGCCGCGCGTTGGGGGCTGAGGGATGAATTGATTAAGAAGATCGGACGCTGGGAGTCTGAGCGCTTTCGGCTATACATTCGCCCACACTTGCTGGATAGAGTTGAGTCAGCCCGGGGTGGGGACTAGGTCGTGTGAGGCGTTGATATTCAAGTGGTATGGGGAGGATTGATATTTAGGCAAGTTAACTTGTTATCTGTTTTTCTTTGATTTAGGTGCCCCTCCGTGTCTTATTTGGATCGTCGGTCACTCTTATGTGTACTGGGGAGCTCAGCGAGCGGATGTACGACCGGCCGGCCGCCAGCTGGGTTTCTCCAGGTTTGAGGCGCAGGTGCGCTGGATAGGTGTTCGGGGGATGTTATGGTCAAGATTATTGCCAGAATTTCACTATCACGAGGGAATGGATAGACCTCCGGATGTGGTAGTCATTCACGCGGGAGGTAATGACATGGGGCTGAGGGCTTCATGGTCATTAATGAGAGATATTAAATTAGATATTTTACGGCTGTTGGTTTCCTTTTCCGGTTTGTTAGTGGTCTGGTCTCCTATACTGGCGAGGGCAAAGTGGCGGCAGGCTCGGTCAGTGAAGAGTTTAAATAAGGCTAGGGTAAAGGTTAACAAAACGATAGGGCGGTTTATAGCACGGAACGGGGGCATCGTGATACGGCACCCGGAATTGGAAGAAGGAAAAGGAGGGTACTTGCCTGGATGGCCTGGATTTATGGTTACTGGGCATACAAGAAGGAGCGGAGAAGGCGTTGAAGGTTTGGCGGGACAGCCGTGTGTGAGGTCATCCCACACGGTGTCGTGGCGGATTTAGGAGGGGTTCTCGGGGGCAAAACTGAGGTGTTGAGACGGGGGAGCTGGCACCACGGGGGGTGTCCAGTCCCCCGAATAGTTGTTTAACAGAGATATGGTGAATTCCTGGGAGCAAGGATCTCAGGAGGTGGAGAAGTCTCCATTTTGGGACCCTGGTCAGGCGCATAAACGGCTGGGGACAAGTGAGACTTCCTGGTAACGGTGAAAATTATAATGTTATGCAATGTTATTGATTTATGATGATGTTTTGTTATAATAAATGCGGCCGCTGTGGCCTTGACACCCAACAACTGTGTACGCCCATTATTGAGTGAAAGGGCGGTTTGGGGTTGGGTTGTTCACAGCGGTAATTTTAAGTCCCAAAGTCATGTGTTAAATTTTAAATTTTCATTTATTTCATATCATATATTTTACAGCTGTAGCTCCACCGGGTTTATGAAAATAAGATACTTTTTCAAACAACAGATCATAGAGTTTCCTTGGCGACGTTTCGGTCTAAATCGACCTTTGTCAAGCACGATCTGAAACTAGATTTGGAAAGTAGAGCAAGATTAGCATATATTACGCTGTTATCTATAAGAGATATTTGCAATAATGTTGGCGGACATCATAATTAAAGAAAAACACTATAAATGTTGTGGGTCTAACAAGAGATATAAATTGATAATCAATGTGTAAAGTGACAATGAATATTAACATAAGTAAGACACTGTCACCTGTCCCCAGTCTCGGCAGAGTAGGGCTGATCTTTACAGAAAGATGGTGAGGGGTGCATAATGTGATAGCGGATGCCATTTCTCGTTTCCAGTGGAGCCGGTTTCGGGAGGTGGCACCGGAAGCAGACGCGGAAGGGAAGTTGTGCCCGGAGCATCTATGGCAGCTGGTTTGACGGCTGGGTGGGCTCTGGTACAGAGGTCGGTATGTGCAGCAACTTGGGATGCGTATCTGGCAGTGTGGAGCGAATGGGAATCTTGGGTTCAGTCCCTGGGGGAGATGAAGGAGTCTGGGGATTGGGAGTGCTGTTTACTGATGTGGGTGGGGATGGCATTTAACGATGGTAGGTCAGCAGCGACAGTGGCGCGCCGCTTATCAGCGGTGGCCTTTTGGTTTAAATATCGGGGATTGCAGGATTTTACGAAATTGTTCACTGTGAGACAGGCATTGCGGGGCTTTAGGAAACTTCGTGTGGTGAGGGATGCGAGGAAACCAGTGTCATTTCCGGTATTGCTGGAGTTATCTAAGGTGTTGGGTTCACTTTGTTGGTCGGCTTATGAGGTATGTTTATTTAGATTAGCCTTTTCCCTTGCGTTTTTCGGCGCATTTAGAATTTCTGAGCTTGTGGCTCCTAGCAGGAAACAACCCGGGGGTTTGATGGCATCAGATGTAGCGAGGGTGGGGAGTATTTTGGAATGTCGCATACGCCATTCCAAGACAGACCAGTTGGGAAGGGGTAAGCTGTTAAGTTTGTCCGCTTGTGCGGACAGGTTGGTGTGCCCGGTGCAATGTTTTGCAGATTTCATGGTTGTTCGACAAGGAGAGGGGGGTCCATTGTTGGTACACAGAGACGGTGCCTATTTGTCACGTTTCCAGTTTGTGCAGGTTTTTCAGAAGGCGCTGGGGAAAGTGGGCTTGGTGGCCAGTGAGTACTCGTCCCATTCTTTTCGGATTGGGGCAGCTACGGAGGCAGCGCGTTGGGGGCTGAGGGATGAATTGATTAAGAAGATTGGACGCTCGGAGTCTGAGCGCTTTCGGCTTTACATTCGCCCACACTTGCTTGATAGAGTTGGGTCAGCCCGGGATGGAGACCAGGTCATGTGAGGCGGTGATAGTCAAGTGGTATGAGGGAGGATTGATACTTAGGCGAGTTAACTTGTTTTCTGTTTTTTCTTTGATTTAGGTGCCCCTTCGTGTCTGATTTGGATCGTCGGTCACTCTTATGTGTACTGGGGAGCTCAGCGAGCGGATGTACGACCGGCCGGCCGCCAGCTAGGTTTTTCCAGGTTTGAGGCGCAGGTGCGCTGGATAGGTGTTCGAGGGATGTTATGGTCAAAATTATTGCCAGAAATTCACTACCATGCGGGGATGGATAGACCTCCGGATGTGGTAGTCATTCACGCGGGAGGGAATGACATGGGGCTGAGAGCTTCATGGTCATTGACGAGAGATATTAAATTAGATATTTTACAGCTGTTGGTTTCCTTAACTGGCTTATTAGTGGTTTGGTCTCCAATACTGGCGAGGGCAAAGTGGCGGCAGGCACGGTCAGTAAAGAGTTTAAATAAGGCTAGGGTAAAGGTTAACAAAACGATAGGGTGGTTTATAGCACGGAACGGGGGCATTGTGATACGGCACCCGGAGTTGGAAGAAGGAAAAGGAGGGTACTTGCGTGAGGATGGGGTGCACTTGACGGATGTGGGCCTGGATTTATGGTTACTGGGTATCCAAGAAGGGGTGGAGAAGGCGTTGAAGGTTTGGCGGGACAGCCGTGTGTGAGGTCATCCCACACGGTGTCGTGGAGGATTTAGGAGGGGTTCTCGGGGGCAAAAAGGAGGTGTTGAGACGGGGGAGCTGGCAACACGGGGGGTGTCCAGTCCCCCGAATAGTTGTTTAACAGAGATATGGTGAATTCCTGGGAGCAAGGATCTCAGGAGGTGCGGAAGTCTCCATTTAGGGTCCCTGGTCAGGCGCATATACGGCTGGGGACAAGTGAGACTTCGTGACAACGGATTTGATGGCAATTTAGATGCCCCCCGGAACCCCTTTGCTAGTTGAATTTAATGTAAATTGTAATGTTATGCAATGTTATTGATTAATGATGATGTTTTGTTATAATAAATGCGGCCGCTATGGCCTTACACCCAACAACTGTGTATGCCCATTAATGAGTGAAAGGGGGGTTTGGGGTTGGGTTTCCACAGCGGTAATTTTAAGTCCCAAAGTCATGATCTGAAGAGTGATATAAACTTTATATATTACTAGCTCTATTGAGCATTTGAACATAAATACGGTGGGGCAGATTTATCAAGTTGTCTAAAAGTCAGAATATTCTTAGTTGCCCATGGCAACCAATCACAGCTTCCCTTTAAAATATTCATGAGCACTGGTAAAATAAAAGCTTAGCTGTAATTGGTTGCCATGGGCAACTAAGAATATTCTGACATTTAGACAGTTTGATAAATCTGCCCCAGTATCTTAAATACAATAGGGTGATTTATCATGGCTTTTGTTTCTTGTACTGAAGAGATCCAACCACATTGAAATAGCAGTGAATACAGCTTGAAATGTGTTCCTTTTGGAATAGATATACTGATTTCGCAATAATCCCACATAATATCATTAGGTTTCTTGTAAGTCATGCTTGGTTTTAAGGGGGCTACCTTACAAGGTAGCAAAAGAGCCATGGTTTTCCTCATCCCATCCTGGCATAATGTATTGCATATTTTCCAGAATCCCCTAGTTGAGCATCAATGGCTATAAGTATTGTGAGAAAGTGAGAGGTGTTGTGTGGAAAAACCGCTATCTGTCTTACAGGCAGATAAAGTGCAGATGGTAAAAGCCCTGGATTTGTCTCCAGTAACCCAAGGGTTAGTGCAGACATATAGTAAGCAGGAATAGTCTGTTATGGAGTAGGGGTAGGCTGGTAGTGGGACTCCTATTCCACCCGGGCTTCGGTCCTGGGCTTTTGTATAGCCCACAGGTGTGGTTCCCAGGCCTTGTTAAAGCCTGATTTAGTCTGCAGGCCAGAAGCAGTAGGAGATGCACTACCTGGAGAGCTGAAGGCTAAGAGTTCACACAGCAAAGGTAACTGAGTGCCTCCTGTACTACTGCTGGCCAAGAGCGTGTGCCTGCCAGCCTGGTACATGTATAGTTAGGTGTGTGCCCAGCCGGGCAGCGTTTATTTTGTATTTTGTATGAGCCTAAGCCAAGGCTGAATTTGTATTTTGACAAGGAAGTGTGAATAAACACTTGATTTTTGGACTTTAACTCTGCATGTGTCCCTACTTCCTACACTGCTACAAAGCATCTACCAGAGCAATTCCCCACAGTATCCACATGTCTGCAAGGTGGCCATAATTGGCAAAGTCTCTGTAAGGAGAGCCTCTACTCCCTTACTTGTAAGCATACATTTAAAAGTTGATTTTAAAAGGAAGGAGGCTATGGATAACAAATATAAACAGTGCTTGGAAGTATGAGTAAGTGTCCCTGGTTTATCATGCTGGATGTCGATGGTAGATTTCCTTTAAAGTAATTAAATATATTACACAACACATAATAGATGTGGGCCTGGTAGGGGTGCCACAAGGCTCCGGGGTCCGGGGTCTGTGCCTATGCCTGGCAGCTCTCCCCACTCTCACTCTCTGGAGATGACGCAGATAGAAATGAGTACTGTAATGGAGAACGGAGCCATCAGCTCCATTCTTCACTACAGATAGCAGGAGACACTGTGATGTCAGTACATCTCCTGCTTCCAGCTGCTGACTACAGTACTGTGAGCAGGGATGTATTGACGACATCTAATGCTCGGGGGGAGGGATCAATTGCTGGGGAGCTAATGGAAATATTAATTTCTGGGGGAGGCTGTGAGGGACATCAATTGCTGGGAAGGGGGCACATTCATTTCTGGGGGTGGGCCTGGTGGGGACATCAATTGCTGGAGGTATTATTAGGTGGCTCCTTTCACTGCACATGATTAGAAATCATGCGCCATTAAATGCCAATAATTTTCACAATTCATATAATTCACAATCGCAGGCATTACAGTTTTTGATGGAGAATGTTAGGAGAATCAGCACTATAACAGCAAAGTAGGCAGACAAAAGGGATACGTGATAATTACGGTAAATCCCTAGTCCCCCATAAAAATGACTATTTAATGGAGCAGGTCCACTCAAAGTTCTTCCAGATATTCAGTTTATTGAAGATAAAAGACTGATAAACTGTTAAGTGCTTCATATCTCAGAAATGAGTGCTTCATCTGGTCTAAGAAAACAGGCAAGACAGTGGGGCAAACGTTCTATACATTTATAATTCATAGTTCATATGTGTCAAAAAAAATGGAAATTGAGATTGATAACATCTAGTTTCAATACATATATAACAAATGTGTAATTCATAGGTAAAAAACAGCTTTAAAAGAGGTGTGTGAGTACACGGTATTTGTATATCAAGTAAACAATAGATTTATACTTGAAAAAGAGAAATTGCTTTTAAAAAAGTACCGTATATACTCATGTATAAGCCGAAGTTAGAGAAGAAAGAAGACGGGCGCGGAAGCCAGAAGAGGACCCGCGCAGACATTGGGGGAGCAGCGCTGCATGTAGGGGCCACCAGAGGGTGAGTATATAAGTTTTTTTTGTTTGTTTTTTTACGCTGGGCAAGCTGTATACTACTGGGGGCAGACTGGGCAGTGCTGTATACTACTGGGGGCAGACTGGGCAGTGCTGTCTACTACTGGGGCCAGTGCTGTCTACTACTGGGGCCAGTGCTGTATACTACTGGGGGCAGTGCTGTATACTACTGGGGGCAGTGCTGTATACTACTGAGGGCAGGCTGTATACTACTGGGGGCAGGCTGTATACTACTGGGGGCAGTGCTGTATACTACTGGGGGCAGTGCTGTATACTACTAGGGACTGGCTGTATACTACTGGGGACTGGCTGTATACTACTGGGGCAGGCTGTATACTACTGAGGGCAGGCTGGCTACATACTGGGGGGGTCTGTGACCAATGCATTTCCCACCCTCGGCTTATACTCGAGTCAATAGGTTTTCCCAGTTTTTGATGGTAAAATTAGGGGTCTCAGCTTATACTCGGGTCAGCTTATACATAAGTAGCTAATATATAAATATGTATTTATGTATATCTTGCATGTTTTCTTAGACCCGATGAAGCACTCATTGGTGAGGTGTGAAAAATGTTGTCTTTACTGTTTATCTGTCTTTTATCTTCAATAAACAGAATTTCTAGAAGAACTTTGAGTGGACTTACACCATTAAATCATCATTTTTATGGGGGACAAGATATTGAATCATTCCATATCCCTTTGTCTGCCTACTTTAGATATACACCTCCTGTATGGTATGATAACCTTTGCCCCGTCTTTTATTACCCTAGCAATGCCCCTGGAGCCTGGTACAAATATTAAATTGGGGCCCATCAGTTTTAAGTTACAATTATATTAGTAACTATTTGATTAATTGCATCTGTAACGTCCCCCACGGGGCCTAGCCTTTACTTGGTGCCAGGAAGCACCCGGGGCCCAAAATACCGGAGTGGCTGGCAGTTGCGGCCTAGGGAGCGCTGATGTCACAGTGCTTGGTATGGGACCGGAGGGCTGTCCTACAGCCTAACAGGTCTCCAGCAGGTGGTGTGTATAAGAAATAAGGAGGGAGAGGCTGAATACAGGTTTCCCCGGGGGCAACCCCTGAGGTTTCTGTAGGATGAGTCCCTGGGTAATGGATGGGGAAGCCCGTGGTGGTAAGCAGCTGTATCCAGGGATTAGACAGAGGCAATGTGCAAATCAACTCACAGTTGGCAATGGGCCACAACAGTCAATAGCATATTCTGGTACTGGAGTGGTTGTGGAGAGTGGTCCGCAGGAATAATGCACCAGCCTGATGGTATATGCAGGCTTGGGTAATTGAGATGGAGCTTTGTCCCAACTGTGGAAGCTGCAGCTCTGGGTTACAGTCTCCTGACTCATGGGATTAATTTCTGTCACAGAACTAATGGTGCGCTGTGCACTTTATCTCTTTCTTCACTCTGAAGGCAGATTTGACTCTCTGCTCCGTGTAAAGACCGTGTTCTCCCCCTGCACATGGGTTTTATACTCCTCCTGTTCAGATGATAGCACCGCTCCAATCACACTTCTGTTTACAATACAGCCACATAATTGGATAACATCTTACACCCATTTAAATATTGCCTTTCCAGGCAGAGGCTACAGCTTGGGTGAGGTGCACAGGCTCACCAGATGGATCCTGACAGGTAGAGGGCCTTATTCACAACTACCCCCTTGCCTACAAGTTGGCAGGGTGTTGCACATCTCATCTACATTCATTTCAATGGAATGGAGCTACAATGCAATGTTAGATACAACCCAAAGTGCATGTGTCTGAAAAAAGCAGCCTTTTTTCCTGAGCTATGACAACAACAGTACCATACAGATTCTGAGATTCTGAATATAGCTCCAAATGTGACTAGAGTTTAAAAGTCTGATTAAATAACTAACAGAGTAATAGTAGAGTAATAAAAAAACACAGTGTCACGTGCAAGTTATATCTAATTAGATCTGATGACAGAGCTACAAGAAGAGATCCAGACTTTCTTCTCACATCTCTCAATTTACTTGAAAAAGGTAGAGTAACAGCAAAGCACAGCGTCACCTACAGGTTATATCTAGTAAGATGATGGTTGTTATGTGGTGCAGCATTAGAGGCCATGTTATAAATGTCCATGGCTTGATCCAATGACAGGGATAAAGGAGGAAACCCAGACTTTCTTCTAACATTCCTCAATATAATGGAAAAATGTACAGTAACAGCAAAGCACAGCGTCACCTACAGGTTATATCTAGTAAGGTGATGGTTGTTATGTCGCGCAGCATTTAAGGCCATGTTATAAATGTCTATGGTATGATCCAATGACAGGGATATAGGAGGAAACCCAGACTTTCTTCTCACATCTCTCAATACACTGGAAAAAGGTAGAGTAACAGCAAAACACAGCGTCACATACAGGTTATATCCAGTAAGATGATGGTTGTTATGTGGCGCAGCATTCAAGGCCATGTTATAAATGTCCATGGCGTGATCCGATGACACAGATACAAGATTAGTTTCTTCTCACATCTCAATACACTGGAAAAAGGTGACTTGAGTACAGCAAAGCACAGTGCCACATACAGGTTATACTGTATCTAGTAAGATGATGTGTTACGTGGCGCAGCATTTCAATGCCATGTTATAAATGTCAAGGCGTGATCCGATGACAGAGATACAAGATCGACTTCTTCTCACATCTCAATACATGGAAAAGGTAGAGTAACAGCAAAACATAGCGTCCAACAGGTTATATTAGTAAGATGATGAGTTGTTATGTGGCGCAGCATTCAAGGCCATGTTATAAATGTCCAATGGCGTGATCGATGACACAGATACAAGATTTAGACTTCTCTCCATGCTCTCAATACACTGGAAAAGGTAGTAAGACACAGCAACGCACAGTGCCACATCCAGTTATACTGTATCTAGTAAGATGATGGTTGTTACGTGGCGCAGCATTCAATGCCATGTTATAAATGTCCAAGGCGTGATCCGATGCACAGAGATACAAGATCAGACTTTCTTCTACATCTCCAATACACGGAAAGAGAGTTAGAGTACAGCAAAACACAGCGTCACATACAGGTTATATCATGTAGATGATGGTTGTTATGTGGCGCAGCATTCAAGGCCATGTCTATAAGTCCATGGCGTGATCCGATGCACAGATACAAGATTTAGACTTTCTTCGCACATCTCTCACTACACTGGAAAAGGTGAGAGTAACACAAGAACAGTGCCACAACAGTTATACGTATCTAGTAAGAGATGGTTGTTACGTGGCGCAGCATTCAATGAGCCATGTTACTAAATGTCCAAGGCGTGATCGATGCAGAGATACAAGATTCAGACTTTGTCTCACTCTCTCAATACACTGGAAAAGGTAGAGTAGTAACAGCAAAAACATAGCGTCACATACAGGTTATCTTAGTAAGATGATGGTTGTTAGGTGGCGCAGCATTCAAGCCATGTATAATGTCCATGGCGTGATCCGATGACACAGATACAAGATTTAGACTTCCTCTCACATCTCTCAATACACTGCAAAAAGGTAGAGAGGTAGAGTAACAGCAAAGCAGGTGCCACATACAGGTTATACTGTATCTAGTAGATGATGGGTGTTACGGAGCAGTCCTTCAAGCCATGTTATAAAGGTCCAAGGCGTGATCGATGACAGAGATACAAGATTCAGAACTTTCTTCTCACATTCTCTATACACTGGAAAAAGGTAGAGTAACAGCAAAGCACAGTGCCACATACAGGTTATACGTATCTTAGTAAGAGGATGGTTGTTATGGCGCAGCATTCAATGCCATGTTATAATGTCCAAGGCGTGATCCGATGACGAGATACAAGATTCAGACTTTCTTCTCACCTCTCACAAGATACTGGATAGAACTGATTTTCTGATATGATTTAGTGTCAGAGCTGTAATAACAACAGCACCAGATTAAGACGTCACCTCATACAAAAAAACACTTCAGTCCATCCTGGAAAATGGAGATTCATTTACAGCCAGTGGCAGCTAGGTTTAAAGCTGTGGTAGGGGAATGTTGAATCTTCACACACATACGATAGAATCAGTGAGTGACCCTACAAACATTGCATAAACGTGATACAGTCTGCCTGATTCTGCTATCGTGAAATTTATTAAGATTCAAATAGAACATGGTAGGCATTTTTAACTGCTTTTGTTCATTACCAACTGTATCACTTCTGACAGAATGATTTTTTAGTTAATCTTACATCTAGGGAGAAATACCCTACATGCGTTGGCCAAGATGTGAGCTTAGTCTTCCTCCTTCTGGCCACACTAAGAATTACTAGAACCTTCTGTTAAAGTGGAAGTCACAATTTTTCTTTTTCTCATGGGAAACAGTCAGCAAGTTTACGATTAGTCTCCTATTACCAACAGCTTGAAGGGTTATTCCCACAAAGACTAGATTCTTAAATATACTCAGGACTACAAAATAACACATTCTCAGAGTCGTTGTTAAAAAATACTGCATTTCACAGATATAATTCCAATCCGTCTCTATCAATCCTGGATAACACTGTAAATCTTCTGACTATGGTTAGATACTTCTCATCAATAGTTTCTCATGTCTGCATGCAGCAGTGCTCTTTGCCTCCTCACCCTACCCCTTCTGCATTAAGAGACCAGCTCAGACACAGGCACTTCCTGAAGGCAAGCAGCAGTGTGCAGAGAATACCACAAGCTTCCTAACTTACTTACATGGCACGCCAGTTGGTGGCTGATCGCCGCCCCTTTGACGTATGGAGGGTGGACGATCGTGGAATGTCATCCTAACGTCTCATTGAGACTAGTAGCTTTGCCAATGTTATGCATGATCTTCTAAATAACCAGCAAGATGGCAGGATACAGAGAAAATCATTGTAATATTGCTATATCTGCAATATTAGTTAGTATTGCAGTATATAGTATTAGCAATAGGGCCTCTAGGGTTAAATTACCCTGGAGGTCTGAAATAATGGTAAAAAAAATATATGAAAAAATATAAAAAGTGAAAAGTTTAAATCACCCCCTTTCCCTAGATCACATATAAAAGCAAATAAACTGTAAGAATCATAAACATGTTTGGTATTCATGTGCGTCCCAAAACATACTCTATATCAAAATAGATTAACATTTTCCTGGCGTTTAACTCCGTAACGGAAAATAGTGCCCAAAGTCGAAAAGTGACACTTTTTTTGCCATTTTGAAAAATATAAAAATTCTATAAAGTGATCAAAAGGCCGTACAGTCCTCAAATGAAGCATTAACAATGTCAGTCCAAAGTCACAAAAAAATGACACCACCGACAGCTCTGTACACTGAATATGAAAAGTTATTAGTGCCAAACAATAAAATGGCAAAATGAAGATTTTTTTCTTTTGTTTGTTGAAATTGGTTTCTTGATTTCCCTCCGACCCAAAGAATAAAGAAGCAACATGTCATTTTGGGCGCTCACGTGAGCTGTTAAATCCAAGCCCAGAAGAATATGGTGAAAATACCGTTTTTATCATTTTTCACGTGCATTCAGATTTTTCTTTTTCCGCTTCCAGTACATGGCATGGAATAAGAAATACTGTCTCTATGAATGTGAAGTTGTTACACAGAAACAAGCCCAAACACAGAATTTTGAAGGTGGGGAGTAGTGAAAAATGAAAACGCAAAACAAAAAGGGCCACCGCCTAGAGAATGTGAGTTTTGTCCAACTTCCCCGTCTCCATGTGTGATCCTTGGCTGCTACTGCTAAAACTACGGGCCACCCATTCACCATCTACCCGTTGATCTATCACCAACATACACAACAGTGCCCGCGGGGATCCCTTCACCCATTCACATTGCGCACTGCCTCCTTCTCTTCGTCCAGTCGCTTGTCTCTGACAGAGAGACAAGCCTTTTTCCTGGACCATAACTCTGTGGCAAGCTTTGGTGCTAGGTCACACACAGCCAGCCCACTCTGATATGTATTTTCTAGTTCTCTCTGGGTTTAGTGCTGCTACTCAGCATGCATAGGTAGCTTAAGATCATTTCATGGCATAGGCATTTTACACAACAAATGTGATTATTGTAGCATATGTTCTTTCCACCTAAAAGGGGTTGGTACTTTTAAATAAATCTCTTCCTTACACAGGTCTCTGTATGTATATGTACCTGTGTCTTTGCCTCCTCTGAGGCATTAGCCTTCCCCTGTTATCCCCATGCTGCAGTTGATCTTATACACAACTCCTGTTTCTCGCCTGTTTCCAGTCTGTCTAATGGCAGGCCTTCCAGTTAGTTTTTTTCCTACTCAGGTCTGTCCAGTGACAAACACCCGGGGATAAGGCGGAGGAGTCAGATCTCGCGCAGGTCCCTCTATTTATCAGTAGGATCTTGTTTACATGTCTATGCAGAGTTACGCAGAGTCTGCACACAGCAATAAAGGAAGCATCAGGGATGATGAATGAATGGGCGAGAATTCAGGATTATATTAAGGCAGGAAAACTACATTGGCAATTTTCTGAAAAGAGTTGGCCAACAACCTTAAGTGGGTAATTCAGAAACCATAATTTTTTTTAAAGACTCTAAGATACAATTCGCACAATGCAGTGAAAACTGCTTCTGAGTAAGAACAACATTGATGGCTCTTTTGGTGCAGATTATAATTTCTTTTTGCAAGGGAAACCATCTGAAATATAGTAGTGTGTCACTTGTTGATAGTGTATTCAATGAAACTGAATGCAGTTCTTTATCAGTACTTTACAATGCTGTTTTAACTGCAGCGTGTGAAACCACACACGCGGAATGTGTGTGAAGTGGACCCAGCGGTAAGTACACAGCCTTTCCCACCAAGCACAGGATAGAGCATGAGCGAGGCACTAATGGGCTGCGAGGCGTGACGATCTCGACAGACCAACTTTCCCCGATGCTGGTGCTCGTCTCGAATAACGCGCCCCTCGAGAGGTCACAGGGGACGACTCGAGGCATTTTTCAAGGTGGACCAGGCTCGCCACAGGTGAGCGTGGCCAATACACCTGGGAACTCAGAACGGATGGCAAACACACGGAAATGTAGACAGGAAACAGCAGGGGCAGCATGCAGAGAGAGCCTCGTGAGGCTGCTTAAATCGGACCATTGCCAAAATGCGCGGCCAACAGCATGGCCATGACTACAGAGTGACCGAATGAGCTAATAGCATGCTAAACATGCAGAAATGGACCCATGGACCACTGATAGGGGACGGCATCAGAGCAGGACGTGTTAGCAGTGGCAGCGTAGAGAAGTCTCATGGGCGACATCCCTAAAGTGGACTCAGGTTCACCAAAGGAGGGTGATAATGAATTTCCTAGTGAAAAAAGGTTGACGGTATTTTAGTCCGATAACAAAGGCATGGTGGCGACTAAGTGACACAGTTCATACGCGGTATCTGTGTGAAACACCCGAAAAATGAGCTCGACACACAGCTCTTTTGAATAGGGACGAGGCATGCTGGAGGCACCCATGGAGACGACTGTCCATGATTCAGACGACCAGTATGGGGCATTCATTGAGCTGCTATGCATTGCAACTCAGGCCCCAGCAAGTGGCGGGGGGTGACCAGATGGTGGCCAGTTCCAACTATCTGTGCTTGGAAACACCTGAAAATTCTACCTACAAGCACGCTTGTTTGATAGGGAATGTGTGATATCGCTCTCGTGCCTCCAGCGCTGGGTATGGAGTATCAGAATTGGGAATTGGGACGGCTGTTGTGGAGTGATCGCGGAAAGGCAAAAATGGACGAGGAAACAGCAGGGGCGCCATGCATGGAGTGCCTCCTGACTGCCTATTTGGATGGAGTGGAGGTCCACTGCACAGAACACTTTTCAGCCCTGTCCAAGCCCCCTGTCTCTCGCGCTCCTCCACCCCAAAGGGGTCTGGGCGCCAGGAGCGTTTTACGTGTGAAAACAATTATAATTTTTAAAGCAGGCCGGCTTCGTTGAATATTCACCTAGTGAATAATGGAATAGCCATAGTGGTTCTATTTATTAGTTGTTTTTACGAAATGGGTTCCATGATGAAGCAGCGACAGTAATGGGGGCATCCAATATTGGCGCGCCTACCTGACAGCCACTTCAAGGTCTATCCAGCATGAGCGGCGACAGATGGGCGCGTTCCACTATGTATGGGGAACAGCCTGAAAGATTCGCGTCGCTTACACAGCTCGTTGAAAGGGACGATGTATGGGAGGCAGTAACTAAGGAGTAGATTAAGGTGCGTGCAGTTAAAACTATGTTAAGTTGGATCTGAGATTTGAGCTTGGCGCTCCGCTGCAGGCCGAGCCATTCGCAACCAAGCACCCGTTCCTAGTGTACTTCCCAACAGCACCTTCTAAAGAACCTTTTGATGAAGATCAAGTGTAGTAGCGTTCTTATAGTTTAGATATGGCGGGTGAGGGAATGTAACAGATGCAAGATACGCGTGAATATAATTCGTAAATGATAAAAGTTTGCCAGTATATTTTGTGGGTGATTACACACAGGGTTGGCGTTTGCAGTTTGATGTGGAGCCATGAAACACACCCAAAAATTCGCCGACACTAGCTCGTTGATAGAACCATGATGAGGAGCTATATGGACGACTTTTGGCAGGCGCTATGGGTGACGTGGAGTGGTAGCAATGGAGAAACGTGTGACGCCAGTAAAACGAAATGTCGGAGGCTTGCGACATATTTAATGTTGGATAGTGCTTGTAGTGTGGCAGTCCAAAAAGTTTTCAAACCAAGAGAGCAGGTAGGTGGTCCTCAGAAAATTCAATAAATTGAGTGCACTGTATGTGGCAGTCCAAAAAAGTTTCAAACCAGAGGAGCAGTAGGTGGTCCTCAGAAAAAATAATAAATTGAGTGCTCTGTATGTGGAGTCCAAAAATTTTCAAAACCAGAGGAGAGTAGGCCCCTAGGTGGTCCTCCAGAACAAATTTAAAATCAGAGAGTACTAGAGCAGAGCCAGTGGCCCTGGCAAAAAACTAGCCAGGTTTCCTATGCTTTTGTACAAAGAGGAGGAGAGAAGAGGACAAATGAGGAGGAGGAGTGCATACAAGTATTCAGGTGAGCTTCTTTCACGTTGGAGAATGCAAATCCGGAGAAATCCAGGCTTTATTATCTTTGATACGCGTCAGCCTGGCAGCGCTGTTCAGCGCTGTCAGTCGAACAGGCTTACGCTTATCGGTGATGATTGCCACCAGCTGCCACTGAAAACCCGTCGGACAAACACGCTAGCGGAGGGCAGGCAAGAACCTCCAAGGATACAGCGCCAGTTTTGCCACATGTCCAGCTTTGAAAAAAACAGTAGTTGTAGGGAGATGGTGATCATTAGGACGATGGTTATGGTCAGTACGTACTCCCTCACCATCTTTTCTGTAAAGATCAGTCCACTCTGCCCAGAGACTGGGGACAGGTGACAGTGTCTTGCTGGGGTGACATAAAATGGCCAAAGGCCTGTAAAGAGTAAACATGCCAGTGCTGGACAAGCGCCTGCCGCCTACTCTCCCTCGCTACTTGTCAGCAGAAGTACGCCCTCTGCCGCTAGCGCTGTCCAGAGGAAATTACTGTTCAGCTTGTGACACCAGGGCCGTGGTATATCAGGCAGCTAACACTCCTTTCCTCTCCAGGGATGAGAGTGGAAAGATTTTGCTTGTACGTGAGGTCCAGGAGAGTGAAAAACCCAGAGTAATCGGTGCTGGAATAAAGTCTTTGAACGCGAGGGTCACGGGGATCGGCAGATTAGCATTGAAATCTGCCTATGCCGCCAGAGCCAACGAACGGCAAAAATTCACCCCCTCCTGGCCTTGATGACCAATTTCTCCTCCGCAGAAAACTCCTCTCTTCTGCATACACTTGAACAGTAAGGGACCTGACAATGGTCACCTCGTGTTGTCTCGCCAAATTCTCCTCTTTTCCCCTCAGTCCTCATCCACCCCCTCCGATATGATGCTGAGAACACAGACTAAGGGGCTGCTTGGCTACAACAAGGGAATCTTCTTCCCCCGTCTATTGTGACCAGCGCAAAGCTTCAGACTTCATGTCGGCCCAGAGAGTTTTTTTTTCAAAGGCCAAGCAGCGGGAGATGGTGAGGCGGCTGATGATGGCGGCATCATCGCCACTGACCAATCTGTGTTGACTCATCAAGTTACTCAGCAACCTGGAAAGATATCAGACATCACGTCACTCCTCATTGTTAGGACTTGAGGAAGCTGATGAACTGACTACCAGTTCTGGTTGGTAGTTGACATCTGGCAGTCTACAATCGCTCGGCGCTGATGGTAAACTCTGAGATAACATGGTCATGTTGAATGCCACCTAGAGCACGTCGCACAAAGTCGGTGAGCGGGCAGTTGGAGCGGCGCTGCGTGCCCTGAGAGTTGGCCAGCTCTGTGCTGGACTTCCTTGAAAATGCGCACAGAGTGCGGGGCACCTTCGTGGAAATCAGACAGATTGGGGTATGTCTTGAGGAAACGCTGAAAAAACTATGAGATTAACACATGTGTCAGTCTGCCGAGTTGCAGAGCCGCCACCAGGGTTACGGCCGTTGTTGTCACACACAACCATGCCTGGCCTCAGTTCAGCGGTAGGTATGCCAGACAGTCCGTCTGCGACGTGATGCCCTTGTAAAGCTATTGGGCGGGGGGTGTCCTTTTAGCGCCTGGCTCAGAGTTTGAGCAACGCATGCGGCGTTGCGAGGCACTGCGCTGTGCATAGAGCTTACCGACTGATGGCGCCATGCCCACGGATGGTAATTCGGAGGAGGGAGGTTGAGGCGGGGTGGGTGGGAGGAGGAGGAGACCGAATAACGGGAGCGGACGCCGCCATGAGGTTTTCGAAAGGCCTTGGTCTCTACCAGCCTATAGGGGACCTCATCAAAGCTAAGAACTTGGGATTTGGACGTGGGGCTTGGGCGTGTGGGTGGTTGCGCTTTACTTCCTTTGGCGCCAGGTCTGGGGTATGGAGAGCTGAACGCTGGTGGATGCTGTGGAGGGGACGTGGAGGCGAAGATGGCGGGGGTTTTCGCAACGGGAGTGTTTGGGCCGTGGTCTGGGCAGGGGGGCTGGACTAGCAGATGACACAGGGAAGGAGCGTGGTGTGCCCGGCGGAGGTGAACGATGCTTGGTGCCATGAGTGGGTGTTAGCATTCATATGCCCTGCGATAACTGGTGGTAGTTAAGCCTAGTTAGTGGTGGAACCCCTGCCTGATCCTGGTTTGGCAAAGGTTGCACACACAGTCCATCGGTTCATCGGTGTTTCTTAAGAACCGCAGACTTTCTGAAAATCTAGCCTCGCCATGGGACGCTTGACTACGGGAAACATTTGGCGCGATTGCACCAGCTCTGGCCCCTTGCCTCGCCGTCTGGCCCCCACCACTGCCTCTCCACTGTTCTGCGATAGGAACTCGCTCCGTCTCAGAAGAACTGTGTTTCACCCGGCCTATCAACCCAGATGGGTCTGTCACCTATCATCCTCCGATCTCAGTCTGCTCCCCCCCCGGACTTCCTGCCCTGACAACAACTTCACACTGTCTGAAACCGTGTTCCTCATCGTCCGACACCTCTCTACAACACCTCTTTCCACTATCAAAATGTCATCATCAACCGACCAGGACTGGACTGGTGGATGGAAAAAAACCTGGGCATCGGGAAATTGCTCAGCAGCAACCGGACAGGTGGTTTTGTGACTGCTGGGACGGGTTCCAGAAAACAGTTCCTCAGCGCAGCATGCAGGTTCAACTGCCAAATTTGTGATTATGGGAGGGGGCAGACTGGGGGGGAACAGGAGGCTGAGGGGAGGAGAGGAGGAGCGCGATTTCGTTTGACATGGGTGGACGGTGGAAGACTGAATGGTGACAAATGGCTAGAAGCAGTGTCCGCAATCCACGACATCATCTCTTCGCACATGTTCTGGCCTCAACAGTGCTCTACTCACGAGTCCCAGTAACTGAGGAAATGATGAACCTAGGGAGTGTTAGCTCTGCGGCAGTCCCTGCTCCTTCATCAGCAGGTGGGGTTGTCTCAACCGCCCAGGACCAACGGCCTTGACACTGCAGTAGTTGGACGTCCACGCCCTCGTCCTCTACCCCTAGCCTCGGGTTTAACATGTTCCAAATTAAAGTGTAAACTTTTAATTTTTTTTTTTGCTGTTTATTTTTTTTTATTTTTATTTTTTAACAAAACGATGCTATCCTAGTGCTATGGTAGTTTCAACCTACACTGACAGCACACAACTGGATTGTGGGATGTGACTCTGTGCACAGCAAGTCCTGGGTTGTCTGGGACTGCAGGAATATACATGGAGTCATCTCTGGTGATTGCCTGAGTGCCCACACAAAGGGCTCTGAGTGCCGCCTCTGGCACCAGTGCCATAGGTTAGCCACCACTGCCCTAGGGTCTCTGGCTGATTTTAACAGCCAGAGAGTTTGTCCTGCGAGCTAAGCTGAAGAACAGCACTTTTTAACATCTCAATTTTGTGGGTGGTTGGATGAGGGTTAAAATGAATCTAACAGATTTTCCCTTTGAATAAAAGATAACAGACTTCTTGTTGAATACAAGAAGTCACTTAGAACAAAAAGTAGGTACCTCATTGCAGAGCACCTCATCTTAAGTAGGATCCCCATTACAGTGCAAAAGTACAGCTACAATCCTGAAAAAATAAATCAATTAGTATGGTTACACAGACCTCCAGGGCTGCTACCTAACACTGTCTGCAATATTGCAGAACAACAACTGCAGATAGATTGACTTTCCCAGTGTTGCATTCTACCGCATGTTGTATACATTATTCATGAGAATAACATGTATTATGCACATATAAATGTATAAAGCAGTATAATATCCTGTCTGCTGAATTCATAACGTACTAAACATATAAAGAGTGATTTGCTACACTGACAGCTAACAGATTGAACATTAAAATACATAAGACAGAGGAACAATATAACGCCATTTCCTGTTAACAGCGCTTTATTACAGCACAATATATAATCATCATTGTTTTCTCGTCATCTCTGCTAACTCCTATAATTTTGGAGACTATTAAAAGGCTTAACACAAATTGGAGCTATATAATAAGTTATGACAAGAGATGCCCAGGCGCATCTGGATACCTCTTTGCATCCTTTTCCAATATTTGAATACTAAACCAGGTCTATTGAAACAATCACACAGCATTGGTGCAAAAGTGATTTCAGAATTCTTGTTTTCTACACATATGTGCAGAATGTAGCAAATGAGAGGGTCACATGTTAGGTTTTCATGTGCATCACACACAGAACAATCCCGTGTCCCAGGGTTAACTTGTTGCAAGCGGTTTAACAACAGGGGTTTTGATCTCAAAGTTTGAGGAGTGAAGTATTTCCTGGACCAGGCTGGCATATCCAGTAAGATGATGGTTGTTATGTGGCGCAGCATTCAAGGCCATGTTATAAATGTCCATGGCGTGATCCGATGACACAGATACAAGATACAGACTTTCTACTCACATTTCTCAATACACTGGAAAAAGGTAGAGTAACAGCAAAGCACAGTGCCACATACAGGTAATACTGTATCTAGTAAGATGATGGTTGTTACGTGGCGCAGCATTCAATGCCATGTTATAAATGTCCATGGCGTGATCCGATGACAGAGATACAAGATTCATACTTTCTTCTCACATCTCACAATATACTGGAAGAAATGATTATGCTATTGTTTAGTGTAAGAGTTGTAATAACAACAGCACCAATTTAGCCGTCACCTCAGGTAGATAAACACTTCAGTCCATCCTGGAAATGGAGAATTTCTATTTACAGCCAGTGCAGCTGAGGTAAAGCTATGGTTTAGGGGAATGTTAATCTTCACACACATAATAGATATCCGTGTATGGACCCTACAAACATTGCATAAAGGTGACAATCAGTCCTGCCTGATTCTGCTATCTGAATTTATAAGATGTAAATAGGACATGGACGGCATTTTAACTGCTTTTGTTCCTTACCAAATTATCACTTCTGACAGAACTGATTTTTAGTTAATCTTACATCTAGGGACAAATACCCTACATGCGTTGGCCAAGATGTGAGCTTAGTCTTCCTCCTAATATTACAATGATTTTCTCTTATCCTGCCATCTTGCTGGTTATTTAGAAGATCATGCATAACATGGCAAAGCCTACTATTCTCAATGAGACGTTAGGATGACATTCCACCGATCGTCCACCCTCCATACGTCCAAAGGGGCGGCGATCAGCCATCCAACTGGCGTGCCGCCCATGTAAGTAAGTTAGGAAAGCTTGTAGAGTATTCTCTGCACACTGCTGCTTGCCTTCAGGAAGTGTGCCTGTGTCTGAGCTTGGTCTCTTAATGCAGAAGGGGTAGGGTGAGGAGGCAAGAAGCCCTGCTGGCAGCAACATGAGAAACTATTGATGAGAATTAATCTAACCAAGTCAGAAGATTACAGTGTTATCCGGATTGATAGAGACGGATTGGAATTAATATCTGTGAATGTCAGTATTTTTTAAAACAACGACTCTGAGAATGTGTTATTTTTGTAGTCCTGAGTATATTAAGAATCTAGTCTTTGTGGAATAACCCTTCAAGCTGTTTGGTAATAGGAGACTAATCGTAAACCTTGCTGACTGTTTTCCCATGAAGAAAAAGAAAAATTGTGACTTCCACGTTAACAATAAGGGTTCTAGTAATTCTTATTGTGGCCAGAAGGAATGAAGACTAACTCACATCTTGGCCAACGCATGTAGGATTTCCTCCCTAGATTGTAAGATTAACAAAAATCATTCTGTCAGAAGTGATAAGTTGGTAATGAACAAAAGCAGTTAAAAATGCCTCCATGTTCTATTGAATCTTAATAAATTCAGATAGCAGAATCAGGCAGACTGTTGCACGGGCTTTATGCAATGTTTGTAGGGTCATCACTGATTCTATTATGTGTGTGAAGATTAACATTCCCCTACCACAGCTTTAAACCTCAGCTGCCACTGGCTGTAAATAGAAAGTCTCCATTTTCCAGGATGGACTGAAGTGTTTTTTTGTACCTGAGGGACGTCTTAATTGGTGCTGTTGTTATTACAGCTCTGACACTAAACATATCAGAATCAGTTCTTCCAGTATCTTGTGAGAGGTGAGAAGAAAGTCGAATCTTGTATTCGTCACTCGATCAACGCCTTGGACATTTATAACATGGCATTGATGCTGCGGCCATTAACAACCATCCTCTTACTAATATACGTATAACCTGTATGTGGCACTGTGCTTTGCTGTTACTCTAATACCTTTTTTCCAGTGTATTAGGAATGGTGAGAAGAAAGTCTGAATCTTTGTATCTCTGTATCAGATCACGGCCTTGGACTTTATAACATGGCTTGAAGCTTGCTTCCGTACACCCATCATCTACTAGATACAAGTATAACTGTATGTGGCACTGTCTTTGGCTGTTACTCTAAAAAAAAAAAATTCTACTCTAAACTAACCTTTTTGCAGTGTAATTGAGAAGATGTGAGAGGAAGTCTAAATCCTTGTAATCTGTGTCTCGGATCACGCCATGGACATTTATAACATGTCCTTGAATGCTTGGCGGCCACCTAACAACCATCATCTTACTATATATAGACCTGTATGTGACCTATATCTCACTTTGGCTGTTACTACTCTACCTTTTTCCAGTGTATTGAGAGAGTGAGAAAACGTCGAATCTTGTATCTCTGGCATCGATCAACGCCTTGGACACTTTCAGTAACATGTCATTGAATGCTGCGCCACGTAACACCATCTCTTACTATATACGTATAACTGTTGTGGCACTGTCTGTGTGCTTTACTTTCCTCTACTAACCTTTTCCAGTGTAGTGAGAGATGTGAGAAAAAGTCTAAATCTTGTATCTGTGCATCGGATCACGCCATGGACCTTTATAGACATGGCCTTGAATGGGCTTCGCCACATAACAACCATCATCTTACTACTGATATAAACCTGTATGTGGACGCTGTGTTTTGCCTGTTACTCTAAACTCTAACCTTTTTCCAGTGTATTGCGAGATGTAGGAAGAAAGTCCCTGATCTTGTATCTCTGTGCATGGATCACGCCTTGGACATTTATAACATGGCATTGAATGCTGCTGCCACGTAACAACCACCATGCTTACTAGATACAGTATAACCTGTATGTGGCACTGTGCGTTGCTGTGACTCTTAACTACCTTTTCTCAGTGTATTGAGAGCATGTTGAGAGAAGTCAAATCTTGTATCTTGTGTCATCGTATCAACGCCCATTGGGACATTTAATAAACATGGCCTTGAATGCTGCGCCCATAACAACTCATCATCTTACTAATATAACCTGTTGTGACGCTATGTTTTGCTGTTACTGCTAACCTTTTCCATGTATTGAGTATGTGAGAAGACAGCTGATCTTGTATCTCTGTCATCGGATCACGCCATTGACATTTATAGACATGGCATTGAAATGCTGCGCCACGTAACACATCATCTTACTAGAATACAGTATAACCTGTATGTGGGCCACTGTGCTTTGCTGTTTACTCTAAAAACCCGGTCTAACCTTTTTCCAGTGTATTGAGATGTGGAGAAGAAACTAAATCTTGTCTCTGTGTCATCGGATCACGCGCATTGGACATTTATAAATGGCCTTGAATGCTGCGCCACATAAAATCATCATCTTACTGGATAGAACCTGTATGTGACTCTGTGTTTTGCTCTTACTCCACCTTTTTCAGTGTATTGAGAGATGTGAGAAGAAAGTCTGGTTTCCTCCTCCTCCCTCCTATATCCCTGTCATTGGATTCATACATAGACCTTTATAACATGGCCTTAAATGCTGCGCGCAAACAACCATCACCTTACTAGATATAACCTGTAGGTGACGCTGTGCTTTGCTGTTACTGTACTTTTTCCATATATTGAGGAATGTTTAGAAGAAGTCCTGGGGTTCCTCCTCCTTTAGCCCCCTGTCATTGGATCAAGCCCATGGACATTTATAACCTGGCCTCTAATGCTGGCGCACAGAACAACCAATCTCTTACTAGATTCTTTACTAGATATAACCTGTACCTTAGTGACGCTGTGCTTTGTTGCGTTTCTCTACCTTTGTCAAGTAAATGAGAAGATGTGAGAAGACGTCTGGTATCTCTCTTGTCGCTCTGTCTCAGATTCTATTAGATATAACTTGCACGTGAACACTGTGTGTTTTTTTATTACCTAAACTATTACTCTGTTAGTTATTTTAAAATAGACTTTTTAAAAACTCTAGTCAACATTTTGAGCTATATTCAAATCTCAGAATCTGTATGGTACTGTGTTGTCATAGCTCATGAAAAAAAAAGGCTTCTATGTTTTCAGACACATACTTTGGGTGTATCAATCCTAACTTGCATTGTACTCCATCCATTGAATATGTAGATGAGATGTGCAACACACCTGGCCCACTTGTTAGGCAAGGGGGTGTTGTTAATAAGGCCCTCTCCCTGTCAGGATCCATCTGGTGAAGCGCTGTGCACCTCACCCAAGCTGTAGCCCTCCTGGAAAGGCAATATTAATGTGTAAGATGTTATCCAATTATGGGCTGTATTGTAAACAGAATGTGATTGGAGCGTGGCTATCATCTCTGACCAGAGAGTATAAAAACCCATGTCAGGGGGAGAAACACGTCCTTTACACGGACAGAGAGTCAAATCTGTCCTTCATAGTGAAGAAAGAGATACAGTGCAACAGCGCCCCATTAGTTCTGTGACAGAAATTAAATCCCATGAGTCGGATACTGTACCCCGAGCGCAGCTCTCCACAGTTTGGGGACAAAGCTCCTCCAATTACCCAAGCCTTCATATACCATCAGGCTGGTGCATTAGTCCTAGCGACCACTCTCCCAACCACTCCAGTACCAGAATATGCTATTGCTGTTGTGGCCATTTGCCAACTTGAAGTTGATTTGCACATTGCCTCTGTCTAATCCATGGATACAGCTGCTTACCACCACGGGCCTTCCCCTCCATTTACCCAGGGACTCATCCTACACTCAGAAACCTCAGGGGTTCCCCCCGTTGAAACCTGTATTCGCCTCTCCCCTCCTTTTTATTATCACAAACACCTGCTGAGACCTGTTAGGCTGTAGACAGGCCTCCGGGTCCATACCAAGCACTGTGACATCAGCGCTCCCTAGGCCGCAACTGGCCAAGCCACTCCGGTATTTTGGGCCCCGGTGCTTCCTGGCACCAAGGTAAAGGCTAGGCCCGTGGGGGACGTTTACAGATGCCCTTAATCAAATAGTTACTAATATAATTGTACTTAAAAACTAGGGCCCCAATTTATATTTGTACCAGGCTCCAGGGGCATGCTAGGGTAATAAAAGACGGGGCAAAGGTTTCATCATCAGGAGGTGTATATCTAAAGTAGGGCAGACAAGGGAATGGAATGATTCAATATCTTGTCCCCCTAAAATGATGATTTAATGGTGAAGGTCCCCACTCAAATTTCTTCTAGAAATTCTTTTATTTGAAGAGAAAAGACAATAAAACATACAAGACAACATTTTTTTTTCACACCTAATCACCAATGAGTGCTTCATCGGGTCTAAGAAACCATGCAGATATACATAAATACTATTTAATATTAGCTACTTATGTCATAAGCGACCCGAGTATAGCTGAGACCCCTAATTTTTACCATCAAAACTGGGAAAAACCTATTGACCTCGAGTATAAGCCGAGGTGGGAAATGCATTGGTCACAGACCCCCCCAGTATGTATCCAGCCTTCACCTCAGTAGTTTAAGCCTGCCCCAGTAGTAGCAGCCAGTCCCCATAGTATAAGCCCGTCCCTTATATATACAGCACTGCCCCCCAGTAGTATAGTAAAGAATAGGCAGATGGGTAGAGTGGGGATGTGGGGAGGGACGGAGGGAAAAGGTAAAGAGAAAAGACCGAGGAGGAATGGAAGGGCGGGTAGACGTGGGTGGGAATGGGCTGGGGCGGGGACGAGGGGAGGATAGCGGAATGATGGTAGATTTGTGAGATAATAGAAGTAGGAGAGGATTGAAGGGGGTGGAGGGTGTTTATTAATGAGACGCTCTAGGTGTGACCGTCCCTTCACCCCAGTAGATACAGCCTGCCCCCAGTAGTAAAAC
The DNA here is from genome assembly GCA_019512145.1 of Engystomops pustulosus. Lineage (NCBI taxonomy): Eukaryota > Metazoa > Chordata > Amphibia > Anura > Leptodactylidae > Engystomops > Engystomops pustulosus. Next base: position 29,169 of record WNYA01001818.1, on the reverse strand, counting down.
ATCCCGGCCCTCAGTAGTATACGCACTGCCCCCCGTATTAACAAGCCCTGCCCCCATAAAGGATATCAGCAACTTGGCCCCAGTATAACAGCACTGGCCCCAGTATAAACAGCCTGCCCAGTCTCCCCCAGTAGTATACAGCACTGCCCAGTCCGGCCCCCGTAGTATACAGCTTGCCCAGCGTAAAAAACAAACAAAAAAACTTATATACCACCCTCTGGTGGCCCCTACATTGCCGCGCTGCCCCCCAATGTGCCTGCGCGGTCCCTCTTCTGGCTTTCCGCGCCCCGTCTTCTTTCTTCTTTCACTTCGGCTTATACATGGTATATAACGGTACTTTTTTAAAGCAATATTTCTCTTTTCAGTTAATCTATTGCTTTACTTGATTACAATACCGTGTACTCACACACTCTTTTAAAGCTGTTTTAGTTTACCTATGAATTACACATTTGTTATATATGTATTGAAACTATATGTTACAATCCAATTTCCATTTTTTTTTTGACACATAGACCTATGCATTATAAATTATAGAACGTTATGCCCCACGTCTTGTCCTGTTTTTCTTAGACCAGATGAAGCACTTCATTTCTGATATATGAAGCACTTACAGTTTTATCAGTCTTTTTCTTCACTCAACTGAATATCGGAAGAACTTTGACGTGGCCCGGCTCCTTAAATAGTCATTTTTTGGGGGACTAGGGATTGTACCGTAATTATCACGTATCCCCCTTTTGTCTGCACTTTGCTGTTATAGTGCTGATTCTTCTCGCTAAACATTCTCCAATCAAAACTGTAATCCTGCGATGTGAATTAATGAATTTTGGAAAATTTATTGGCATTAATGGCGCCATTATTTCCTAATCATGTGCAAGTGAAAGGAACCACCTAATAATAACCTCCACCAGCAATTGATGCCCACCAGCCCACCCCCAGAACGAATGTGCCCCCTCGCCAGTCAATTGATGTTCCTTCACCGCCTCCCCCAGAAATTAATATTTCCATTAGCGCCCCAGCAATTGGATCCCTCCCCCGCGACATTAGATGTCGTCATACATCCCTGCTCACGTATGTATCAAGCAGCTGGAAGCAGGAGATGTACTGACATCACAGTGTCTCCTGCTATCTGTAGTGAAGAATGAGCTGATGGCTCCGTTCTCCATTACAGTACTCATTTCTATCTGCGTCATCTCCCAGAGAGTGAGAGTGGGGAGAGCTGCCAGGGCATAGGCACAGACCCCCGGACCCCCCGGATCCTTGTGGCCACCCCTACCAGGCCCCCATCTATTATGTGTTTTAATATATTATTACTTTTAAAGGAAATCTACCATCGACATCCAGCATGATAACCCAGGGACCTACGCATACGTCCAAGCACTGTTATATTTGTTATCCATATCCGCTTCCTTTTAAAATCAACTTTTAAATGTAATGCTTACAAGTAAGGGAGTAGAGGCTCGTCCTTACAGGACTTTGCCAATTATGGCCACCTTGCAGACATGTGGATACTTGTTGTAATTGCTCTGGTAGATGCTTTGTAGCAGTGTAGGAAAAGTAGGGACACATCGAGAGTTAAAGTCCAAAAATCAAGCAAGTGTTTATCACCTTCACTTGTCAAAATAAAATTCACCTTGGCTTAGGCTCATACAAATACAAAATAAACGCTGCCCCCCTGCCCGCTGCACACACCTACTATACATTTACCAGGCTGGCAGGGGCACACGCCCTTGGCCAGCATAGTACAGGACACCATCGTTACCTTTGCTGTGTGAACTCTTAGGCCCTTCAGCCCGTCTCAGGTATTGCATCTCTACTGCTCTGGCCTTCAGACTAATGCAGTCTTAACAGGCCTGGAACCACACCTGTGGGCTATACAAAGCCCAGGCACCTAAGCCCGGGTGGGCATAGGAGTCCCACTACCCAGCCTACCCCTACTCCATAACAATATTCCTGCTTACTATATGTCTGCACTAACCCTTGGGTTACTGGAGACAAAATCCAGGCTTTTACCTCTGCACTTTATCTGTCCTGTAAGACAGATATCGGTTTTTCCACAGGCCACACCTCGCACTTTCTCCAATACTTATAGTCCATTGATGCTCAACGTAGGGGATTCTGGAAAATATGCAATACTTATTCCATGATGGGAGGAGGAAAACCATTGGCTCTTTTGCTACCTGTAAGGTAGCCCCTTAAACCCAAGCATGACTTACAAGAACCTAATGAATATTATGTGGGATTATTGCGAATCAGTATAAAGTTCTAATTCAAAAGGACACTTTCAAGCTGTATTCACGCTATTTCAATGTGGGTTGGATCTCCTTCATACAAACAAAAGCCATGATACATCACCCTATTGTATTTAGATCCTGGGCAGATTTATCAAACTGTCCTAAATTCAGAATATTCTTAGTTTCCCAGCACCAATTACAGCTAGCTTTTAATTTTACCAGTGCTCATGAATATTTTAAAGGGAAGCTGTGATTGGTTGGCATGGCAACAAGAATTTCTGACCGTTTGACAACTTGATAAATCTGCCCCACCGTATTTAGTTCAATGCTCAATAGAGCCGAGTAATATATAGTTTATTCCTCTCGTCAGATCATGCCGTTGGACTTAAAATTACCGGCTGTGGAAACCCAACCCCAACCCCCCTTTCACTCACTCCATAAAAATAATGGGCATACAACAGTTGTTGGGTGTAAGGCCATAGCGGCCGCATTTATTATAACAAAATCATCATCATTAATCAATAAACATTGCATAACTTACAATTTACATTAAATTCAACATCAAAAGGGTTCCGGGGGCAATCTAATTGCCATCTATAACCGTTGTCATGAAGTCTCACTTGTCCCCAGCCCCCCCCCCCCCCCCGTTAAAAATAGGCGCCTGACCCAGGGACCCTAAATGTAGACTTCCCGCACCTCCTGAGATCCCTTGCTCCATGAATTCACCATATCCTGTTAAAACACCTAGTCGGGGGACTGGACACCCCCGTGTTGCCAGCTCCCCCGTCTCAACACCGCTTTTGCCCCCGAGAACCCCTCCTAATCCTCCACGACACCGTGTGGGTGACCTCATCACCCACGGCTTGTCCCCCAAACCTTCAACGCCTTCGCCACCTCTCCACCCTTCTTGGATAACCCAGTAAACCATAAATCCAGGCCCACATCCGTCAAGTGCACCCCATCCTCACGCAAGTACCCCCTTTTCCTTCTTCAACTCCGGGTGCCTTATCACAATGCCCCCGTCCGTGCTATAACCACCCTATCGTTGTTTACCTTACGCCTAGCCTTATTTAAACTCTTTACTGACCGTGCCTGCCGCCACTTTGGCCCTCGCCAGTATTGGAGACCAACCCACTAATAGCCAGTTAAGAAACCAACAGCTGAAAATATCTAATTTAAATAGCTCCGTCAAGGGAACCATGAAGCGCTCAGCCCCATGTCATTCCCATCCTTCCCTCACCGCGTGAATGACTACCACATCCGGAGGTCTATCCATCCCCGCATGGTATTGAACTTTCTGGCAATAATTTGACCATAACACCCTCGAACGCCTATCCAGCGCCACCTCGCCTCAAACCTGGAAAAACCTAGCGGCGGCCGGCGATCGACATCCGCTTCGCTGAGGCTCCCCAGTACCAAGAGTGACCGACGATCCAATCAGACACGAAGGGTCACCTACATCATAAAAACAAAAAAACAAAAGTTTTTTTAACTCGCCTAAGTATCAATCCGCCTCATACTCACTTGACTATCGCCTCACATGACCTGTATCCATCCAGTCCTGACCCAACTCTTCAAGCAAGTGTGGGCGATTTAAAGCCGAAATCGCTCAACTCCGATCGTTCCAATCTTCTTTATCAATTCATCCCTCACCCCCAACGCGCTGCCTCCGTAGCTGCCCCAATCCTAAAGATGGGACGATACTCACTGGCCACCAAGCCCACTTTCCCGCAGCGCCTTCTGAAAAACCTGCACAATACAAACTGGAAACGTGAACAAATAGCTCACCTTCTGTGTACCAACAATTGACCCCCCCCTCTCCTTGTCGCACAGCCATGAAATCTGCAAAACATTGCAATATTGCAACCCGGGGCACACCAACCTGTCCTCACAAGCGGACAAACTTAACAGCTTACTACCCCTTTTTTTTCCCCCAACTGGTCTGTCTTGGAATGGCTTGCGACCTTCCAAATACTCCCCATCTTGCCACCTCTATCCATCAAACACCGGTTTTTTTCCCGCTATGCCACAGCTCGGAGATCTAAATGCGCCGAAAAACGCAGGAAAAGGCTATCTAAATAAATTCACCTCATATCCCGACCAACAAAGTGAACCCAACCCTTATACAACTCCAGCAATACCGAAATGACCTGGTTTCCGCACATCCTCATCAACAAGTTTTCCTAAAGCCCCGCAATTGCCCTGTCTCACGTGAAACAATTTCGGTAAATCCTGCATCCCCCGATATTTACACTCAAAGGCCACCGTTGATAAGCGCGCGCCACGGTCTCTGCGACTCTCCCATCGTTAATGCCATCCCCACCCCACCATCAGTAAACAGCACTCCCAATCCCCAGACTCCTTCATCTCCCCAGGACTGACCCACGATTCCCATTCGGCTCACCACTGCAGATACGCACCATTTGCTGCCCCTCCGACCTCTGTACCAGCCCACCTCAGCCGTCAAACCAGCTGCCATAGATGCTTTCCGGCCCCGCACAACTTCCCTTCCGCGTCTGCTTCCGGTGCACCCACCTACTCCCGAAACCGGCTCCACTGGAAAAACGAGAAAATGGCATCCGTCTATCACATTATGCACACCCCGGCACATGCACTGCGCTAATGCGCATTCAGCAAGTTTCATAACTAAACCCCTCACAACTCATATGTCTCAACCACTTCACTACCGGTAACAGAATTAGCTGTCTGATATTTTGATAGCCTGCACCACCCCCAAGTTATCGCAGCAAAAATGCACCTTCTTATTCCCTTATGCCTATCCCCCCCAAACTTCAGTGGTCGCAACAATAGGGAAAGAGACTCTAACAACGCCAGTTGGACAACATCGCTTTCCCTCCACTCGTCTCTGGCCAAGCCCCATCACACATTGCCCCTGAAATATATCCCGAAACGCGGGAACCTGCCGCCATCCGTAATAACTCTAACTCGTACTCCCAAACTCTGGTCCCACCTGCAAACACTGCAACGGCATTGAAATCCCGCAAGAAAACTCCCAAATTTTCAATCGTCACTGCAAATCCACTGACAGTGTTCACGAATTATCTGGGCCTCGCACGCCCCGCCGTAGCCATAGCCAGTCGCCTGCAAAAATCCTCCATTATGCATAATCCGACAGCAATTCAACCTGCCCAAAAGGGATTGCAAAATCCCGCAAAACGTATTTTTCTACAAGCCCTATGCACCGCCTCCGCATCTCCACACCACACTTTTTTCTCAGGTAACCTACAGTCCCATTCTATCTTATCGATAACAATCCCGAAATTTCATAACGTTCCCCCGGCCTCCGTCTTTTCTGCGCTACTGGAATCCGAATAACTTCTACCCTTACATGGTATTTTGCAACAAAGAATAAACCCGCACACCCAGACCCGGGTGGCCCAATCAACAAAAAATCATCAAGGTAATGCAACACTGATCCACCTGTAACTCCTTGCGCACTCACCCATTCCCAAAACTACTAACCCTTTCGAAATACGAACAAGAAATAGAACAATCCCATGGGAAGACATAATCCACCAACAAATACCGTCCCTACCCATTTGCAACCTAAAAACTTAAAAAACTGTCGCGGATTAACCGGAATCAGCCAAAGCGCCTCAACATCGCGTTTTTGCCAACAACGCCCCTTTCCATACCCCCTGACCCCTCCGCACGCCGCATCAACTGAATGTATGAACCGAACACACTCCTCCCGCTATCCCCTTGTTTTCACTGATACCCTGCGGTAGATAATTGTGTAATAAGCCTAAATTTTGTTCGGCTTCCTTCTTCTTCGCACCACCCCTAACCGGGAAACCCTCACCCCCGAATTGGGGTACTTCAAAGGGCCTGCCATTCTCCCCCCAAGCATTTCTTTGCCTCAACACTTTTCCCCCACACCTCTGATTAGCCAGAGCGAAAAACCAAATTCGTTGGCTCCCCACTTCCCCCTTCAAATCACCGGAATAGGAAAACCTGTTAACCCCTCCCGTAAAACGCCCCGCTTCCTTGTTTGGGTACTCCCCGAGATACGGGAGCATCCGTAGCCCTTCAAACAAACCGGTTCTCCCCTCTTCTTCTCAACCTCCCCGGCTCTGTTTCTTCTTTTCCTTTCTAAAACAGCGTTAGAGACTAATGTGCCCCTCCCAACCCTGAGCATTCATGACGGTAAGTACCGCAGTCTGCCCCACTGACACACCCCTTCCATTAAATTGCCACAACACCCCTTTTCCCCGATTGAGTATCTTCTGTGCCGGTGGCGGGCTGAACCCCCCTGGGGATTCCCGAAATGGCTGACCCACCCTGGCGTAAGAAATAACCTCATCCACAGATTAATATCCTTAATTCCCAAGTTTTTATTTCCGATCGCTTTGCTTTGCGCTGACTAAAAACTGTTCGTCGTATCGCCGCCATGAATTCCCACCCAATAGACCCTATGGGCCTTCCCTATAGCCTCCCTGATAACAGAAAACCCGTACAATTTTCCGCGCTTTTTCCCCATCACTGTGCCGCCAAAATTGAAATAGCCTGCGCCAGTTGAGAAAGTCCGCGGTAATGAGACGGATAACAACGCCGGCGCTCCCTCCTTCCTTCTTACTACTCTCTTCAGACTAAAGGCAATCTACATTAACTTCTTCTAATGGGAGCCATCGAGAAACATTTCCTCCATACTCCCCTTTTCCAAATGTTCCTTCACCTCCGGCTTCAATGTTCCCCCCCCAGCGGCCCCCCATACACCATAACTCCCCCTTTGCCCTCTTGCCCATCAATCTACCAGCTTCCCGCAACTACCTAGTGCCTTCTCCTGCGCCACCAGCCGCCCGCCACTATGCCATCGGGCGATCAGTCGCCCGCTGGCTGTGCTAACTGCTGTTGTACGCCAACTGCTGTTTGCTAGACGCTACGAACTGCCGCACCACAGCCCCGCCCCCCCCACGTCCTCTTTCTCTTGAACCCTAACTGATCCACACCTATGCCTGCCCCCCCTGCGCCATAACGTGACTGGTGAAACCACACCCGCAACCGGCCCCGCAAACACCAAAAACTGCTTTAAACTAACCAACAAGTTGATTATAACCCCTCTTCCAATGTCAGCTGTTCCCCCCCCCCCACTGAACCCGTGGGATGCAAACCGGTGTGACAGATCACCTGCCGCTCAACCGCGCCTGCAATCGGTCTGGGTCTGTTCCGGTTCCGGATTCACGTGCACGGGGCCCTGCGGCTGGACCCCCTCCTGTTGTGCTGCTGCTGCTTCGTCGCCCCAGCGATCCTCTCCTGACGCCGCCACCCCCTCCTGGTGTTCCTTCTTGTGCCGTACAGGAGCTGGAGGCCCGGGGCCTCCCTTCTCCGCTGGTCGACTCAGCGTCCGCTCATCTGAAGGGCTAGTGGCGGGACTTCCGTACCCGCCCCCGAAACCGGAAGGCCCTCGCTGCGTGCCATCTCCCCAGATGGGCGCCGGACCCATTTTTCCGGTGACTCCGCGGTGCGGTCGCTGATCCTCCTGCTCCCTGCTGCCGCCTGCCCCATCTGCCGGTACGTCGAGGTCAATATCGGTCCTCCTCCTCCTCCGTGCCACGGGAGCCTCTTCTCCATACCTTGATTGCCCTGCGCTGGAGCACTGCTGCTGCTCGGGTCTCAAGCAGGGCCGGCCGTCTCCTGGTGCCCACATATCATGGCCGGCCGTGGCGGGGGAAGGTAACTTGGCTGGCCCCCCGTGTCCCTCCCCTGCCCACTGCTGGATTCCTCGGCGTCCTACCTCCAGCCCCGGATGAGCATCTCGAGGGAGGAGGACGGAGGGTCCCTGCTGGGGCTCCTACGGCTATGCGTGGGACGGGAGATACTCCAACTCAGCCTGGTTGGAGGCCGCGATCTTTTTTGCTCCTCCGTAGCGGCTCCTCACCGGCCACTGGCTCCGCTGGAACGCTGGATGCTATATACTGCAATATAGTAGTATTGCAGTATATGGTATTAGCAATAGGGCCCTCTAGGGTTAAATTACCCTGGAGGGTCTGAAATAATGGTAAAAAAAAATATATGAAAAAATTGTAAAAAAGTGAAAAGTTTAAAACACCCCCTTTCCCTAGATCACATATAAAAGCAAAACAGTAAGAATCATAAACATGTTTGGTATCATTGCGTCCCAAAATATCCGATCTATCAAAATAGATTAACAATTTTTCCTGGCGTTTAACTCATCCGATCTATCAAAATAGATTAACAATTTTTCCTGGCGTTTAACTCCGTAACGGAAAATAGTGCCCAAAGTCGAAAGTGCCACTTTTTTGCCATTTTGAAAAATATAAAAAATTCTATAAAGTGATCAAAAGGCCGTACAGTCCTCAAAATGAAAGCATTAAAAATGTCATCAAAAGTCACAAAAAATGACACCACCCAAAATTTGAGGACTGTAACGGCCTTTTGATCACTTTATAGAATTTTTATATTTTTTTCAAATGGCAAAAAAAGTGCACTTCGCACTTTGGGCACTATTTCCGTTACGGGTTAAACGCCAGGAAAATTGTTAATTATCTGATTTATGAGCGAAATGTTTTGGGACGCAATGAATCACCAAACATGTCTTATGAATTCTTACAGTTTATTGCTTTTATATGTATCTGGGAATAGGGGGGTGATTCTAAATTTTCCTTTTTTATATTTTTCATATATTTTTTTTTAACATATTTAGACCTAGGGTAATTTAACCCTGAGGCCCTATTGCTATAACTATATACTGCAATACTAACTATATTGCAGGATATAGCAATATTACAATGATTTTCTCTTATCCTGCCATCTTGCTGGTTATTTAGAAGATCATGCATAACATGGCAAAGCCTACTATTCTCAATGAGACGTTAGGATGACATTCCACCGATCGTCCACCCTCCATACGTCCAAAGGGGCGGCGATCAGCCATCCAACTGGCGTGCCGCCCATGTAAGTAAGTTAGGAAAGCTTGTAGAGTATTCTCTGCACACTGCTGCTTGCCTTCAGGAAGTGTGCCTGTGTCTGAGCTTGGTCTCTTAATGCAGAAGGGGTAGGGTGAGGAGGCAAGAAGCCCTGCTGGCAGCAACATGAGAAACTATTGATGAGAATTAATCTAACCAAGTCAGAAGATTACAGTGTTATCCGGATTGATAGAGACGGATTGGAATTAATATCTGTGAATGTCAGTATTTTTTAAAACAACGACTCTGAGAATGTGTTATTTTTGTAGTCCTGAGTATATTAAGAATCTAGTCTTTGTGGAATAACCCTTCAAGCTGTTTGGTAATAGGAGACTAATCGTAAACCTTGCTGACTGTTTTCCCATGAAGAAAAAGAAAAATTGTGACTTCCACGTTAACAATAAGGGTTCTAGTAATTCTTATTGTGGCCAGAAGGAATGAAGACTAACTCACATCTTGGCCAACGCATGTAGGATTTCCTCCCTAGATTGTAAGATTAACAAAAATCATTCTGTCAGAAGTGATAAGTTGGTAATGAACAAAAGCAGTTAAAAATGCCTCCATGTTCTATTGAATCTTAATAAATTCAGATAGCAGAATCAGGCAGACTGTTGCACGGGCTTTATGCAATGTTTGTAGGGTCATCACTGATTCTATTATGTGTGTGAAGATTAACATTCCCCTACCACAGCTTTAAACCTCAGCTGCCACTGGCTGTAAATAGAAAGTCTCCATTTTCCAGGATGGACTGAAGTGTTTTTTTGTACCTGAGGGACGTCTTAATTGGTGCTGTTGTTATTACAGCTCTGACACTAAACATATCAGAATCAGTTCTTCCAGTATCTTGTGAGAGGTGAGAAGAAAGTCGAATCTTGTATTCGTCACTCGATCAACGCCTTGGACATTTATAACATGGCATTGATGCTGCGGCCATTAACAACCATCCTCTTACTAATATACGTATAACCTGTATGTGGCACTGTGCTTTGCTGTTACTCTAATACCTTTTTTCCAGTGTATTAGGAATGGTGAGAAGAAAGTCTGAATCTTTGTATCTCTGTATCAGATCACGGCCTTGGACTTTATAACATGGCTTGAAGCTTGCTTCCGTACACCCATCATCTACTAGATACAAGTATAACTGTATGTGGCACTGTCTTTGGCTGTTACTCTAAAAAAAAAAAATTCTACTCTAAACTAACCTTTTTGCAGTGTAATTGAGAAGATGTGAGAGGAAGTCTAAATCCTTGTAATCTGTGTCTCGGATCACGCCATGGACATTTATAACATGTCCTTGAATGCTTGGCGGCCACCTAACAACCATCATCTTACTATATATAGACCTGTATGTGACCTATATCTCACTTTGGCTGTTACTACTCTACCTTTTTCCAGTGTATTGAGAGAGTGAGAAAACGTCGAATCTTGTATCTCTGGCATCGATCAACGCCTTGGACACTTTCAGTAACATGTCATTGAATGCTGCGCCACGTAACACCATCTCTTACTATATACGTATAACTGTTGTGGCACTGTCTGTGTGCTTTACTTTCCTCTACTAACCTTTTCCAGTGTAGTGAGAGATGTGAGAAAAAGTCTAAATCTTGTATCTGTGCATCGGATCACGCCATGGACCTTTATAGACATGGCCTTGAATGGGCTTCGCCACATAACAACCATCATCTTACTACTGATATAAACCTGTATGTGGACGCTGTGTTTTGCCTGTTACTCTAAACTCTAACCTTTTTCCAGTGTATTGCGAGATGTAGGAAGAAAGTCCCTGATCTTGTATCTCTGTGCATGGATCACGCCTTGGACATTTATAACATGGCATTGAATGCTGCTGCCACGTAACAACCACCATGCTTACTAGATACAGTATAACCTGTATGTGGCACTGTGCGTTGCTGTGACTCTTAACTACCTTTTCTCAGTGTATTGAGAGCATGTTGAGAGAAGTCAAATCTTGTATCTTGTGTCATCGTATCAACGCCCATTGGGACATTTAATAAACATGGCCTTGAATGCTGCGCCCATAACAACTCATCATCTTACTAATATAACCTGTTGTGACGCTATGTTTTGCTGTTACTGCTAACCTTTTCCATGTATTGAGTATGTGAGAAGACAGCTGATCTTGTATCTCTGTCATCGGATCACGCCATTGACATTTATAGACATGGCATTGAAATGCTGCGCCACGTAACACATCATCTTACTAGAATACAGTATAACCTGTATGTGGGCCACTGTGCTTTGCTGTTTACTCTAAAAACCCGGTCTAACCTTTTTCCAGTGTATTGAGATGTGGAGAAGAAACTAAATCTTGTCTCTGTGTCATCGGATCACGCGCATTGGACATTTATAAATGGCCTTGAATGCTGCGCCACATAAAATCATCATCTTACTGGATAGAACCTGTATGTGACTCTGTGTTTTGCTCTTACTCCACCTTTTTCAGTGTATTGAGAGATGTGAGAAGAAAGTCTGGTTTCCTCCTCCTCCCTCCTATATCCCTGTCATTGGATTCATACATAGACCTTTATAACATGGCCTTAAATGCTGCGCGCAAACAACCATCACCTTACTAGATATAACCTGTAGGTGACGCTGTGCTTTGCTGTTACTGTACTTTTTCCATATATTGAGGAATGTTTAGAAGAAGTCCTGGGGTTCCTCCTCCTTTAGCCCCCTGTCATTGGATCAAGCCCATGGACATTTATAACCTGGCCTCTAATGCTGGCGCACAGAACAACCAATCTCTTACTAGATTCTTTACTAGATATAACCTGTACCTTAGTGACGCTGTGCTTTGTTGCGTTTCTCTACCTTTGTCAAGTAAATGAGAAGATGTGAGAAGACGTCTGGTATCTCTCTTGTCGCTCTGTCTCAGATTCTATTAGATATAACTTGCACGTGAACACTGTGTGTTTTTTTATTACCTAAACTATTACTCTGTTAGTTATTTTAAAATAGACTTTTTAAAAACTCTAGTCAACATTTTGAGCTATATTCAAATCTCAGAATCTGTATGGTACTGTGTTGTCATAGCTCATGAAAAAAAAAGGCTTCTATGTTTTCAGACACATACTTTGGGTGTATCAATCCTAACTTGCATTGTACTCCATCCATTGAATATGTAGATGAGATGTGCAACACACCTGGCCCACTTGTTAGGCAAGGGGGTGTTGTTAATAAGGCCCTCTCCCTGTCAGGATCCATCTGGTGAAGCGCTGTGCACCTCACCCAAGCTGTAGCCCTCCTGGAAAGGCAATATTAATGTGTAAGATGTTATCCAATTATGGGCTGTATTGTAAACAGAATGTGATTGGAGCGTGGCTATCATCTCTGACCAGAGAGTATAAAAACCCATGTCAGGGGGAGAAACACGTCCTTTACACGGACAGAGAGTCAAATCTGTCCTTCATAGTGAAGAAAGAGATACAGTGCAACAGCGCCCCATTAGTTCTGTGACAGAAATTAAATCCCATGAGTCGGATACTGTACCCCGAGCGCAGCTCTCCACAGTTTGGGGACAAAGCTCCTCCAATTACCCAAGCCTTCATATACCATCAGGCTGGTGCATTAGTCCTAGCGACCACTCTCCCAACCACTCCAGTACCAGAATATGCTATTGCTGTTGTGGCCATTTGCCAACTTGAAGTTGATTTGCACATTGCCTCTGTCTAATCCATGGATACAGCTGCTTACCACCACGGGCCTTCCCCTCCATTTACCCAGGGACTCATCCTACACTCAGAAACCTCAGGGGTTCCCCCCGTTGAAACCTGTATTCGCCTCTCCCCTCCTTTTTATTATCACAAACACCTGCTGAGACCTGTTAGGCTGTAGACAGGCCTCCGGGTCCATACCAAGCACTGTGACATCAGCGCTCCCTAGGCCGCAACTGGCCAAGCCACTCCGGTATTTTGGGCCCCGGTGCTTCCTGGCACCAAGGTAAAGGCTAGGCCCGTGGGGGACGTTTACAGATGCCCTTAATCAAATAGTTACTAATATAATTGTACTTAAAAACTAGGGCCCCAATTTATATTTGTACCAGGCTCCAGGGGCATGCTAGGGTAATAAAAGACGGGGCAAAGGTTTCATCATCAGGAGGTGTATATCTAAAGTAGGGCAGACAAGGGAATGGAATGATTCAATATCTTGTCCCCCTAAAATGATGATTTAATGGTGAAGGTCCCCACTCAAATTTCTTCTAGAAATTCTTTTATTTGAAGAGAAAAGACAATAAAACATACAAGACAACATTTTTTTTTCACACCTAATCACCAATGAGTGCTTCATCGGGTCTAAGAAACCATGCAGATATACATAAATACTATTTAATATTAGCTACTTATGTCATAAGCGACCCGAGTATAGCTGAGACCCCTAATTTTTACCATCAAAACTGGGAAAAACCTATTGACCTCGAGTATAAGCCGAGGTGGGAAATGCATTGGTCACAGACCCCCCCAGTATGTATCCAGCCTTCACCTCAGTAGTTTAAGCCTGCCCCAGTAGTAGCAGCCAGTCCCCATAGTATAAGCCCGTCCCTTATATATACAGCACTGCCCCCCAGTAGTATAGTAAAGAATAGGCAGATGGGTAGAGTGGGGATGTGGGGAGGGACGGAGGGAAAAGGTAAAGAGAAAAGACCGAGGAGGAATGGAAGGGCGGGTAGACGTGGGTGGGAATGGGCTGGGGCGGGGACGAGGGGAGGATAGCGGAATGATGGTAGATTTGTGAGATAATAGAAGTAGGAGAGGATTGAAGGGGGTGGAGGGTGTTTATTAATGAGACGCTCTAGGTGTGACCGTCCCTTCACCCCAGTAGATACAGCCTGCCCCCAGTAGTAAAACATCCCGGCCCTCAGTAGTATACGCACTGCCCCCCGTATTAACAAGCCCTGCCCCCATAAAGGATATCAGCAACTTGGCCCCAGTATAACAGCACTGGCCCCAGTATAAACAGCCTGCCCAGTCTCCCCCAGTAGTATACAGCACTGCCCAGTCCGGCCCCCGTAGTATACAGCTTGCCCAGCGTAAAAAACAAACAAAAAAACTTATATACCACCCTCTGGTGGCCCCTACATTGCCGCGCTGCCCCCCAATGTGCCTGCGCGGTCCCTCTTCTGGCTTTCCGCGCCCCGTCTTCTTTCTTCTTTCACTTCGGCTTATACATGGTATATAACGGTACTTTTTTAAAGCAATATTTCTCTTTTCAGTTAATCTATTGCTTTACTTGATTACAATACCGTGTACTCACACACTCTTTTAAAGCTGTTTTAGTTTACCTATGAATTACACATTTGTTATATATGTATTGAAACTATATGTTACAATCCAATTTCCATTTTTTTTTTGACACATAGACCTATGCATTATAAATTATAGAACGTTATGCCCCACGTCTTGTCCTGTTTTTCTTAGACCAGATGAAGCACTTCATTTCTGATATATGAAGCACTTACAGTTTTATCAGTCTTTTTCTTCACTCAACTGAATATCGGAAGAACTTTGACGTGGCCCGGCTCCTTAAATAGTCATTTTTTGGGGGACTAGGGATTGTACCGTAATTATCACGTATCCCCCTTTTGTCTGCACTTTGCTGTTATAGTGCTGATTCTTCTCGCTAAACATTCTCCAATCAAAACTGTAATCCTGCGATGTGAATTAATGAATTTTGGAAAATTTATTGGCATTAATGGCGCCATTATTTCCTAATCATGTGCAAGTGAAAGGAACCACCTAATAATAACCTCCACCAGCAATTGATGCCCACCAGCCCACCCCCAGAACGAATGTGCCCCCTCGCCAGTCAATTGATGTTCCTTCACCGCCTCCCCCAGAAATTAATATTTCCATTAGCGCCCCAGCAATTGGATCCCTCCCCCGCGACATTAGATGTCGTCATACATCCCTGCTCACGTATGTATCAAGCAGCTGGAAGCAGGAGATGTACTGACATCACAGTGTCTCCTGCTATCTGTAGTGAAGAATGAGCTGATGGCTCCGTTCTCCATTACAGTACTCATTTCTATCTGCGTCATCTCCCAGAGAGTGAGAGTGGGGAGAGCTGCCAGGGCATAGGCACAGACCCCCGGACCCCCCGGATCCTTGTGGCCACCCCTACCAGGCCCCCATCTATTATGTGTTTTAATATATTATTACTTTTAAAGGAAATCTACCATCGACATCCAGCATGATAACCCAGGGACCTACGCATACGTCCAAGCACTGTTATATTTGTTATCCATATCCGCTTCCTTTTAAAATCAACTTTTAAATGTAATGCTTACAAGTAAGGGAGTAGAGGCTCGTCCTTACAGGACTTTGCCAATTATGGCCACCTTGCAGACATGTGGATACTTGTTGTAATTGCTCTGGTAGATGCTTTGTAGCAGTGTAGGAAAAGTAGGGACACATCGAGAGTTAAAGTCCAAAAATCAAGCAAGTGTTTATCACCTTCACTTGTCAAAATAAAATTCACCTTGGCTTAGGCTCATACAAATACAAAATAAACGCTGCCCCCCTGCCCGCTGCACACACCTACTATACATTTACCAGGCTGGCAGGGGCACACGCCCTTGGCCAGCATAGTACAGGACACCATCGTTACCTTTGCTGTGTGAACTCTTAGGCCCTTCAGCCCGTCTCAGGTATTGCATCTCTACTGCTCTGGCCTTCAGACTAATGCAGTCTTAACAGGCCTGGAACCACACCTGTGGGCTATACAAAGCCCAGGCACCTAAGCCCGGGTGGGCATAGGAGTCCCACTACCCAGCCTACCCCTACTCCATAACAATATTCCTGCTTACTATATGTCTGCACTAACCCTTGGGTTACTGGAGACAAAATCCAGGCTTTTACCTCTGCACTTTATCTGTCCTGTAAGACAGATATCGGTTTTTCCACAGGCCACACCTCGCACTTTCTCCAATACTTATAGTCCATTGATGCTCAACGTAGGGGATTCTGGAAAATATGCAATACTTATTCCATGATGGGAGGAGGAAAACCATTGGCTCTTTTGCTACCTGTAAGGTAGCCCCTTAAACCCAAGCATGACTTACAAGAACCTAATGAATATTATGTGGGATTATTGCGAATCAGTATAAAGTTCTAATTCAAAAGGACACTTTCAAGCTGTATTCACGCTATTTCAATGTGGGTTGGATCTCCTTCATACAAACAAAAGCCATGATACATCACCCTATTGTATTTAGATCCTGGGCAGATTTATCAAACTGTCCTAAATTCAGAATATTCTTAGTTTCCCAGCACCAATTACAGCTAGCTTTTAATTTTACCAGTGCTCATGAATATTTTAAAGGGAAGCTGTGATTGGTTGGCATGGCAACAAGAATTTCTGACCGTTTGACAACTTGATAAATCTGCCCCACCGTATTTAGTTCAATGCTCAATAGAGCCGAGTAATATATAGTTTATTCCTCTCGTCAGATCATGCCGTTGGACTTAAAATTACCGGCTGTGGAAACCCAACCCCAACCCCCCTTTCACTCACTCCATAAAAATAATGGGCATACAACAGTTGTTGGGTGTAAGGCCATAGCGGCCGCATTTATTATAACAAAATCATCATCATTAATCAATAAACATTGCATAACTTACAATTTACATTAAATTCAACATCAAAAGGGTTCCGGGGGCAATCTAATTGCCATCTATAACCGTTGTCATGAAGTCTCACTTGTCCCCAGCCCCCCCCCCCCCCCCGTTAAAAATAGGCGCCTGACCCAGGGACCCTAAATGTAGACTTCCCGCACCTCCTGAGATCCCTTGCTCCATGAATTCACCATATCCTGTTAAAACACCTAGTCGGGGGACTGGACACCCCCGTGTTGCCAGCTCCCCCGTCTCAACACCGCTTTTGCCCCCGAGAACCCCTCCTAATCCTCCACGACACCGTGTGGGTGACCTCATCACCCACGGCTTGTCCCCCAAACCTTCAACGCCTTCGCCACCTCTCCACCCTTCTTGGATAACCCAGTAAACCATAAATCCAGGCCCACATCCGTCAAGTGCACCCCATCCTCACGCAAGTACCCCCTTTTCCTTCTTCAACTCCGGGTGCCTTATCACAATGCCCCCGTCCGTGCTATAACCACCCTATCGTTGTTTACCTTACGCCTAGCCTTATTTAAACTCTTTACTGACCGTGCCTGCCGCCACTTTGGCCCTCGCCAGTATTGGAGACCAACCCACTAATAGCCAGTTAAGAAACCAACAGCTGAAAATATCTAATTTAAATAGCTCCGTCAAGGGAACCATGAAGCGCTCAGCCCCATGTCATTCCCATCCTTCCCTCACCGCGTGAATGACTACCACATCCGGAGGTCTATCCATCCCCGCATGGTATTGAACTTTCTGGCAATAATTTGACCATAACACCCTCGAACGCCTATCCAGCGCCACCTCGCCTCAAACCTGGAAAAACCTAGCGGCGGCCGGCGATCGACATCCGCTTCGCTGAGGCTCCCCAGTACCAAGAGTGACCGACGATCCAATCAGACACGAAGGGTCACCTACATCATAAAAACAAAAAAACAAAAGTTTTTTTAACTCGCCTAAGTATCAATCCGCCTCATACTCACTTGACTATCGCCTCACATGACCTGTATCCATCCAGTCCTGACCCAACTCTTCAAGCAAGTGTGGGCGATTTAAAGCCGAAATCGCTCAACTCCGATCGTTCCAATCTTCTTTATCAATTCATCCCTCACCCCCAACGCGCTGCCTCCGTAGCTGCCCCAATCCTAAAGATGGGACGATACTCACTGGCCACCAAGCCCACTTTCCCGCAGCGCCTTCTGAAAAACCTGCACAATACAAACTGGAAACGTGAACAAATAGCTCACCTTCTGTGTACCAACAATTGACCCCCCCCTCTCCTTGTCGCACAGCCATGAAATCTGCAAAACATTGCAATATTGCAACCCGGGGCACACCAACCTGTCCTCACAAGCGGACAAACTTAACAGCTTACTACCCCTTTTTTTTCCCCCAACTGGTCTGTCTTGGAATGGCTTGCGACCTTCCAAATACTCCCCATCTTGCCACCTCTATCCATCAAACACCGGTTTTTTTCCCGCTATGCCACAGCTCGGAGATCTAAATGCGCCGAAAAACGCAGGAAAAGGCTATCTAAATAAATTCACCTCATATCCCGACCAACAAAGTGAACCCAACCCTTATACAACTCCAGCAATACCGAAATGACCTGGTTTCCGCACATCCTCATCAACAAGTTTTCCTAAAGCCCCGCAATTGCCCTGTCTCACGTGAAACAATTTCGGTAAATCCTGCATCCCCCGATATTTACACTCAAAGGCCACCGTTGATAAGCGCGCGCCACGGTCTCTGCGACTCTCCCATCGTTAATGCCATCCCCACCCCACCATCAGTAAACAGCACTCCCAATCCCCAGACTCCTTCATCTCCCCAGGACTGACCCACGATTCCCATTCGGCTCACCACTGCAGATACGCACCATTTGCTGCCCCTCCGACCTCTGTACCAGCCCACCTCAGCCGTCAAACCAGCTGCCATAGATGCTTTCCGGCCCCGCACAACTTCCCTTCCGCGTCTGCTTCCGGTGCACCCACCTACTCCCGAAACCGGCTCCACTGGAAAAACGAGAAAATGGCATCCGTCTATCACATTATGCACACCCCGGCACATGCACTGCGCTAATGCGCATTCAGCAAGTTTCATAACTAAACCCCTCACAACTCATATGTCTCAACCACTTCACTACCGGTAACAGAATTAGCTGTCTGATATTTTGATAGCCTGCACCACCCCCAAGTTATCGCAGCAAAAATGCACCTTCTTATTCCCTTATGCCTATCCCCCCCAAACTTCAGTGGTCGCAACAATAGGGAAAGAGACTCTAACAACGCCAGTTGGACAACATCGCTTTCCCTCCACTCGTCTCTGGCCAAGCCCCATCACACATTGCCCCTGAAATATATCCCGAAACGCGGGAACCTGCCGCCATCCGTAATAACTCTAACTCGTACTCCCAAACTCTGGTCCCACCTGCAAACACTGCAACGGCATTGAAATCCCGCAAGAAAACTCCCAAATTTTCAATCGTCACTGCAAATCCACTGACAGTGTTCACGAATTATCTGGGCCTCGCACGCCCCGCCGTAGCCATAGCCAGTCGCCTGCAAAAATCCTCCATTATGCATAATCCGACAGCAATTCAACCTGCCCAAAAGGGATTGCAAAATCCCGCAAAACGTATTTTTCTACAAGCCCTATGCACCGCCTCCGCATCTCCACACCACACTTTTTTCTCAGGTAACCTACAGTCCCATTCTATCTTATCGATAACAATCCCGAAATTTCATAACGTTCCCCCGGCCTCCGTCTTTTCTGCGCTACTGGAATCCGAATAACTTCTACCCTTACATGGTATTTTGCAACAAAGAATAAACCCGCACACCCAGACCCGGGTGGCCCAATCAACAAAAAATCATCAAGGTAATGCAACACTGATCCACCTGTAACTCCTTGCGCACTCACCCATTCCCAAAACTACTAACCCTTTCGAAATACGAACAAGAAATAGAACAATCCCATGGGAAGACATAATCCACCAACAAATACCGTCCCTACCCATTTGCAACCTAAAAACTTAAAAAACTGTCGCGGATTAACCGGAATCAGCCAAAGCGCCTCAACATCGCGTTTTTGCCAACAACGCCCCTTTCCATACCCCCTGACCCCTCCGCACGCCGCATCAACTGAATGTATGAACCGAACACACTCCTCCCGCTATCCCCTTGTTTTCACTGATACCCTGCGGTAGATAATTGTGTAATAAGCCTAAATTTTGTTCGGCTTCCTTCTTCTTCGCACCACCCCTAACCGGGAAACCCTCACCCCCGAATTGGGGTACTTCAAAGGGCCTGCCATTCTCCCCCCAAGCATTTCTTTGCCTCAACACTTTTCCCCCACACCTCTGATTAGCCAGAGCGAAAAACCAAATTCGTTGGCTCCCCACTTCCCCCTTCAAATCACCGGAATAGGAAAACCTGTTAACCCCTCCCGTAAAACGCCCCGCTTCCTTGTTTGGGTACTCCCCGAGATACGGGAGCATCCGTAGCCCTTCAAACAAACCGGTTCTCCCCTCTTCTTCTCAACCTCCCCGGCTCTGTTTCTTCTTTTCCTTTCTAAAACAGCGTTAGAGACTAATGTGCCCCTCCCAACCCTGAGCATTCATGACGGTAAGTACCGCAGTCTGCCCCACTGACACACCCCTTCCATTAAATTGCCACAACACCCCTTTTCCCCGATTGAGTATCTTCTGTGCCGGTGGCGGGCTGAACCCCCCTGGGGATTCCCGAAATGGCTGACCCACCCTGGCGTAAGAAATAACCTCATCCACAGATTAATATCCTTAATTCCCAAGTTTTTATTTCCGATCGCTTTGCTTTGCGCTGACTAAAAACTGTTCGTCGTATCGCCGCCATGAATTCCCACCCAATAGACCCTATGGGCCTTCCCTATAGCCTCCCTGATAACAGAAAACCCGTACAATTTTCCGCGCTTTTTCCCCATCACTGTGCCGCCAAAATTGAAATAGCCTGCGCCAGTTGAGAAAGTCCGCGGTAATGAGACGGATAACAACGCCGGCGCTCCCTCCTTCCTTCTTACTACTCTCTTCAGACTAAAGGCAATCTACATTAACTTCTTCTAATGGGAGCCATCGAGAAACATTTCCTCCATACTCCCCTTTTCCAAATGTTCCTTCACCTCCGGCTTCAATGTTCCCCCCCCAGCGGCCCCCCATACACCATAACTCCCCCTTTGCCCTCTTGCCCATCAATCTACCAGCTTCCCGCAACTACCTAGTGCCTTCTCCTGCGCCACCAGCCGCCCGCCACTATGCCATCGGGCGATCAGTCGCCCGCTGGCTGTGCTAACTGCTGTTGTACGCCAACTGCTGTTTGCTAGACGCTACGAACTGCCGCACCACAGCCCCGCCCCCCCCACGTCCTCTTTCTCTTGAACCCTAACTGATCCACACCTATGCCTGCCCCCCCTGCGCCATAACGTGACTGGTGAAACCACACCCGCAACCGGCCCCGCAAACACCAAAAACTGCTTTAAACTAACCAACAAGTTGATTATAACCCCTCTTCCAATGTCAGCTGTTCCCCCCCCCCCACTGAACCCGTGGGATGCAAACCGGTGTGACAGATCACCTGCCGCTCAACCGCGCCTGCAATCGGTCTGGGTCTGTTCCGGTTCCGGATTCACGTGCACGGGGCCCTGCGGCTGGACCCCCTCCTGTTGTGCTGCTGCTGCTTCGTCGCCCCAGCGATCCTCTCCTGACGCCGCCACCCCCTCCTGGTGTTCCTTCTTGTGCCGTACAGGAGCTGGAGGCCCGGGGCCTCCCTTCTCCGCTGGTCGACTCAGCGTCCGCTCATCTGAAGGGCTAGTGGCGGGACTTCCGTACCCGCCCCCGAAACCGGAAGGCCCTCGCTGCGTGCCATCTCCCCAGATGGGCGCCGGACCCATTTTTCCGGTGACTCCGCGGTGCGGTCGCTGATCCTCCTGCTCCCTGCTGCCGCCTGCCCCATCTGCCGGTACGTCGAGGTCAATATCGGTCCTCCTCCTCCTCCGTGCCACGGGAGCCTCTTCTCCATACCTTGATTGCCCTGCGCTGGAGCACTGCTGCTGCTCGGGTCTCAAGCAGGGCCGGCCGTCTCCTGGTGCCCACATATCATGGCCGGCCGTGGCGGGGGAAGGTAACTTGGCTGGCCCCCCGTGTCCCTCCCCTGCCCACTGCTGGATTCCTCGGCGTCCTACCTCCAGCCCCGGATGAGCATCTCGAGGGAGGAGGACGGAGGGTCCCTGCTGGGGCTCCTACGGCTATGCGTGGGACGGGAGATACTCCAACTCAGCCTGGTTGGAGGCCGCGATCTTTTTTGCTCCTCCGTAGCGGCTCCTCACCGGCCACTGGCTCCGCTGGAACGCTGGATTGAAAGCATTAAAAATGTCATCAAAAGTCACAAAAAATGACACCACCGACAGCTCTGTACACTGAAATATGAAAAAGTTATTAGTGCCAAAACAATAACATGGCGAAATGAAGATTTTTTTTGTTGTTGTTGAAATTTGGTTTCTTGATCTTCCGACCCAAAGAATAAAGAAGACATGTCATTTTGGGCGCTCAGTGAAAGCTGTAAAATCCAAGCCCACAAGAATGTGGTGCAAATATGTTTTTTTATCATTTTCACTGCATTCAGATTTTTTTTTCCGCTTCCCAGTACATGGCATGGAATAAGAAATACTGTCTCTATGAATTGTAATTTGTTACACAGAAAACAAGCCCAAACACAGATTTTTGAAGGTGGGGAGTGAAAAATGAAAACGCAAAAACTAAAAAGGGCCACCTCCTTTAGAGAATGTGAGTTTTTGTCCAAGATCCCCGTCTCCATGTGTGATCCCTGGCTGCTACTGCTAAAACTACGGGCCACCCATTCACCATCTACCCGTTGATCTATCACTACACATACACAACAAGTGCCCCAGGGGGATCCCTTCACCACATTCACATTGCGGCCTCCTCCTCTTCTTGCATCCAGTCGCTTGCTCTGACAGGAGTAGACAAGGCCTTTTCTCCTGGACCATACCACCTGTGGCATAGCTTTGGTGCTAGGTCACACTACAAGCCAGCCACTCTGAATATGTTATTTTCTAGTTCTCTTCTGGGTTTAGTGCTGCTACAGCATTGCATTGCATGTAGCTTAAGATCATTTCATGGCCAGGCATTTTACACATAAATGGATTATTGTAGCATATGTTCTTTCCCACCTTAAAGGGGTTGGCTACTTTTAAATAAATCTCTTCCATTACACATGTCTCTGTATGTATATGTACCTGTGTCTTTGCCTCCTCTGAGGCATTAGCCTTCCCCTGTTATCCCCATGCTGCAGTTTGCATCTCTACACAACTCCCTGTTTCTCGCTCCTTCAGTCTGTCCTAATGGCAGCCTCCAGTTAGTTTTTTTCCTCTCAGTCTGTCTCAGTGACACACACAGGGGATAAGCAGGATGAGTCAGATCTCCTGCTGCAGGTCCCTCTTATTTATCAATGTAGGATCTTTGTTTACATGTCTATGCAGAGTTCACAGAGAGTCTGCACACAGCAATAAAGGAAGCATCAGGGATGATGAATGAATTGGCGAGAATTCAGGGATTATTATTAAGGCAGGAAAACTACATTGGCAATTTTCTGAAAAGAGTGGCCAACCACCTTTAAGTGGGATAATTTCAAGAACCATAATTTTTTTTAAAGACTCTAAGATACAATTCGCACAATGCAGTTGAAAACTGCATCTATCTCTAAGATACAATTCGCACAATGCAGTTGAAAACTGCATCTATCTGAGTAAGAACAACATTGATGCCTCTTTTGGTGCAGATTATAATTTTTTTGCAAGTGAAACCTCTGAAATATAGTAAGTGTGTCACTTGTTGAGTAAGTGTATTTCACATGAAAACTGAATGCAGTTCTTTATCATGTACTTTCAATGCTGTTTTAACTGCAGCGTGTGAAACCACACACAGCGGAATGGTTGCTGAATGTACCCCAGCGGTAATTACACAGCCTTTCCACAAGCATCAGGAATAGAGATGAGCGAGCACTAAAATGCTCGGGTACTCGTTATTCGAGACAAACTTTTCCCGATGCTCGAGTGCTCGTCTCGAATAACGAGCCCCATGAAGTCAATGGGAGACTCGAGCATTTTTCAAAGGCTCTGCACAGGGAAGCTTGGCCAAACACCTGGGAACCTCAGAAAAGGATGGAAACACCACGGAAATGGACAGGAAACAGCAGGGGCAGCATGCCAGGGGCAGCAGCCTCTGAGGCTGCTTAATCGCACCATTATGCCAAAATTATGGGCAACAGCATGGCCATGACAGAGTGACCGAATGAGGCTAGATAGCATCTAAAACATGCAATAATTGACCCTGACACTATAGGGGACGGCATGCAGAGGCAGCGGTAGCAGCGTCAGGCTAGAGAGTGTCATGGCGACATACCCTAAATGGACTCAGGTTTGGAATATTGAAATCAGTATTTTGTAAATATAACAAAGATAATAAAAATGACAAAACAAAAGGAACAAGAGTACCTTTCCTTTTCGTGATCTGTGGGGGTCTCATTACTATCCTGTGGATAGTGCCTAACTTCGGTTCAGGGGATAACCCCTTTATGGGGTTAAATCTGCAGTATTCATGCTCATACTCAAAGGCTGAAAATCTGTCCTCGCACAAAGTGTTAAACTTTTTATTTTATAATACTTAAAGCATAATTGTTTTGTGTTCCCCATTTTTGGTCCCCACCTTCAAAAATCCATAACTTTTTTTTATTTTTCCATGTACAAAGCTGTTTGAGAGTTTGTTTTCTGTGTTGCACATTGTACTTCATACTGTGGGTACAAAAAATGTCTTTGTTTATCCATGTTCTGATGACAATAACTTTTTCATTCTAACGATTCGGGACACAACATTTTTATTATATCAGTTCTGGAAAAAGGGGGTGAATTGAACTTTTATTTATTTGATTTTTGTAACAGTTTTAAAATTTTTGGCAGCATTGCGGCACATTTTTATAGATCATACTAAATGACAGATCCTATAGTCTCATAAAGACTCCACTCTGTCAAGATGGCAGCCCTTGCCAGCGTCATATAAAGTGTTACCATCTGCAATCAATGCCAGCACTGATAGTTGGTGTTACCAATGGCTATTCACTGTGACCTCTCCATACTCCCTTAACATATGGGGGGGGGGGGGGGGTGGTGAACATCTTTTAATATATTTTATTGATAAATTCTGGTTAGTAAATAAACAGGCTGTAATGCTCCTTTTTGTAGATATCCATATTACAATGTGTATAGTGTGTGTCTATAGAGATATGAGCTTTCTCAAAGTGTTTGAGTAGTGAGAATTTACCCGCTGCAGCTGTCCTGCTCCTTGGCCTGGACTCACCTCTCCACGCTCCTAGCTGTACTCCTGCTAGGCCACGCGCTCCCACTGCTAGGGCGGACCCACGCCGGCTCTTTAAGACTTAAAGGGCCAGCGTCCTCCTGATTGGCTCTCTCTAATCCGGCTCGCCCTTAAAATCCGGCACCTCCCTTCACTCCCCGACGGATCTTCAGCCTCTTTTCCTGTTAAGAGAAAACCCTCCAGTGTTCCCTGTGTTTCCAGTGTTCCAATGTGTTCCAGGGTTACCAGGGTTTCTCTGTGTCTCTGTGCCATTCCTGTGACCTGCTGTGCCTTCCAGGGTTCCTGTCCAGCAGAATCTACAGTCCGTGCCAGCATCACCAGTGTTCCTCTGTGTGCCAGTGTTACCAGTATTCCTCCGTGTTTCCTGCTGTTATCTCAGGTTTGGACTGTTTCCTGCATTTCCTTCCGTACTACCTTGGCTGCTACCGCGGGCCTCATACCATCTTTCGCGGTGGTCTAGACTCTAAAGGGTCCACAGACTCTTCCAAGAGACTTCTACGCTCATTCCTTCCTCAAGTGTGACAAACGTCTTAATGATAAGGCCTGAAAAGGCGTTTATGACTGGGGATCTTTGCATTCTTTGGTGAATTTACAGAGGTTGCAGAGGACTATAACTTTTTTGGATTGTATAATTATTTTTTATGTTTTCAAATTAATTCAAAATGACCATTATAAATACATTTCCAATCCCATGATGGTCATTTTGTTATCCAATATGTATAATCTTGGGTAAACATGTTATATATTATATGATTTTTTTTACTATTTTATGGGGAAATATGAATAAGTATTTCTATATATTTATTTTATGTATATTATTTTTTTTTTCTTACTTTATATGTCCTGTTTTTTTTAAGAGCTACAGTTACAAGTAAAACGTGGGTAGGACTGTACTGTTCGTCATCTCAGTTTAACCCTTTCAGACACTGCAATCAAGTGACTGCTGGATCTAATGTGCCTACGACACTGCCGCCTACATGTTGCGAAGAAGGGAGAAGGCAGAAGCAGTAATAAACTACTTCTACCTTCTCCCTAGGGCAGTGATGGCGAACCTTTTAGGGACCGAGTGCCCACAACACAACAAAGACCCACTTATTTGTTGCAAAGTGCCAACACAAAAATGTAATAATTGATTCATCGCCTTCTCTGTCCAACAGCTGTTCATTGAATAATGGCACTGCCTGAGGAACACCAAAAGCAGAAAATAGAAGAAGTTGGATGATCAATGTAGCTCCCTCCAAGGATCCGCGGAGGAAGACATTGTCAGCCCGGAGAAGTGAGCTCAATGATAATCCAGATCTTTCCACACCT
This sequence comes from Engystomops pustulosus, assembly GCA_019512145.1. Lineage (NCBI taxonomy): Eukaryota > Metazoa > Chordata > Amphibia > Anura > Leptodactylidae > Engystomops > Engystomops pustulosus. Next base: position 2,621 of record WNYA01001818.1, on the reverse strand, counting down.
CCCGCTACCGCAGTAGTCCAGGTAAGACTGTCACTTTAAAATGGCTCTGTGCACAGCAATTCCTGGTTGTCTGGGACTGCAGGAAGATACTGGAGTCATCTCTGGGTGATAGCCTGAGTGCCACAGAAAGGGCTCGTAGTGCCGCCTCTGGCACCAGTGCCATAGGTTAGCCACCCTGCTCCAGGGTCTCTGGCTGATTCTAACAGCCAGAGAGATTTGTCCTGGCGAGCTAACTGAAGAACAGCACTTTTAAACATCTCAATTTTGTGGGTGGTTGGATGTAGTGTTAACATGAATCAACAGATTTTCCCTTTGAATAAAAGATAACAGAGCTTCTTGTTGAATACATAAGGGCAATTATGAACACAAAGTAGGGTACCTTCATTGGCAGAGCACCTCATCTTATAGAGATCCCCCCCATTACAATGCAAAATACAGCGCTACAATCCGAGAATAAATCCGTTTTCACAGGCTCCCTGGCAATAAAAACATAGCGTCATGGTTCACAACACCTCGCGGCTGCTAACCTAACACTGTCGACATCATTGCAGAACACAACTGTCAGATAGATTGAACTTTCCCAGTGTTGCATTCTATTCCGACCCGCATGTTGGCTTACATATTCATGCAAATAACATGTTATTCATGCACATATAAATGTCTATAAAGCTATAATATCCTGTCCTGCTGACATTCAAACGTACTAAACAGTATAAAGAGTGATGTTGCTACACGGCTATCTACCGCATTGAACATTAAAAATAACATAAGACGGAGGAACAATACGGCCATTCCTGTTAACAGCGCTTATTAGGCAGCACAACTATACTAAAACCTCATCATTGTTTTCCCCCCCTCCGTCATCTCTGCTAACTCCTATACTATTTGGAGACTGTAAAAGGCTTACACAACATTGGAGTCTATAAATAAGTTATGACAGAGATGCCCGGCGCAGGCCGATTCTAGCCTTTTGCGCCCTGAGCGAAACGTTGAAATGGCGCACCCCGCCCCCCGTCCTCGCTTGGCCAAAATAAACCTTCATTTTACGGTCCCCACGCAGCCCTAGCAGATTAATACATATTTGTAAAATCACACTCAATTTTATATACATTTACATGAAGTTCTCGACTCATACATTAATACACTCCTCACACAATGTAGGAACGCATACGGCAACACGTGATGGAGGCAGATATATATTTGATAACCTCATAGATACATGATATGTAAACTCATAAAGTATATAACCCACAAAATATGTAACACATCCATTTATACACACGTACAATATATACACCTCATGTAACACATTTGTATAGCACATTCTACATTCTAAAACACATGAGCGATAAACATATAGACTTGGAACACACTAGTAATATATATCTATATATATATATATATATAATAATACACAATCACACACTACACACTTTACATTATGAACACAGACTTAAATCACAATATATACCACACATACTCACATACATACCGTATATAGACATCATCATACATTATATACATACCAGACATCATATACACAGTTCCTATATCATGCACACATACTCATATCTTATGTCCACACCATATATCTACACACTTCCCATCATATCTCTCATACCTCAGATACACACACATGCACAACCATAACACACATATTACACACCATAAAATACAACACCATATATATATATATCTATATAGAGATATATAATATATATATATAGTGACCATGATCTACATACATCAGTGTCTGTGCGGCTAGGTCTGCGGCGGGTCCAGATGGTGCGGTAAGGACCCCGATGCGGGGCTGTGTGCTGATACCCGAAGGGGTCGTGACCCCACTGAGCATTAGGAGCGCAGCTGTGGGAGTTCGGGGCTGACTACGCGATCGCCATCCACCATCCCCGACCCCGGGCAACTGCTGTGCTACCCGTTGCATGATCTAGCCTACGCTTCCGCTCAGCGATTTCTGGAAGGGGATCATTACTGACGCTGGGCCGGGGGCACCGGAGACTGCACGCAGCCATTTCCTCTACTTCCCCCAAACGATCGGTGGCAGGACGCAGGCGGCGTGACCTCATCACATGCCCGCCTGGTGTCCTCCAGGCATCAGAGGCGGCAGCAGCCAAACAGACTCTGCTGCCGCTCTATAGATTAATCGAGTCATTGTTTCTTAAGAAAACGACGCAGTAATTTCATTATTGGTGAGTCGGGTCGCACAGGGCAACCGAATCAACCTCATTATATTCACCCAAGAATGTCCGCTCCATTATGGCTCAAACATCTCCGCTGGGCTAGATTTTCATCTCGCCTCATGGCAGGTGCGGCCCTGCCCAGGCGCATCTGGATACCTCTTTGCATCCTTTTCCAATATTTGAATACTAAACCAGGTCTATTGAAACAATCACACAGCATTGGTGCAAAAGTGATTTCAGAATTCTTGTTTTCTACACATATGTGCAGAATGTAGCAAATGAGAGGGTCACATGTTAGGTTTTCATGTGCATCACACACAGAACAATCCCGTGTCCCAGGGTTAACTTGTTGCAAGCAGTTTAACAACAGGGGTTCTGATCTCAAAGTTTGAGGAGTGAAGTATTTCCTGGACCAGGCTGGCA
>WNYA01001817.1:0-58538 GCA_019512145.1 Engystomops pustulosus | reverse complement strand
ATAACTACTATAATACTGCCCCTATGTACAAGAATATAACTACTATAATACTGTCCCCTATGTACAGGAATATAACTACTATAATACTGCTCCCTATGTACAGGAATATAACTACTATAATACTGCCCTTATGTACAGGAATATAACTACTATAATACTGCCCCTTGGTTTCCTTCTTTCTTCCCTATCCCTGTCATCTCTTTCTCTTATATCTCTATGTAATAGTATTATGTATGTAGTTGTGCTCAGGCTCTTGTACCGTTATCAGGCTCTTGCGGTATGTAGTTGTACCGTTATCAGGCGCTCACATACTTGTGTTGCTCTTCTATACACGATGCGCCTCGCTGGAGCTTTGTGATATTTTTTGACCCATTTACTGATTGAAGAATAAAACTTTACAATCTTTGTGCCATGTAGTGCCAAGATAATACTACTATATACTACACATCCCACATGACACCAACATAAAGTGGCAACGTTATACATCCATTTATATAGTGCTAAGATAATACTACTATATATTACACATCCCACATTGCACCACCATATATATTACGCCCTCCTATGTACAGGCTTTATCTACATCCTACTGCCCCCTAGGTACACAAGCCTTTTTTCAACTACTATAATACTGCTCCCAATGTACAAGCATATAACTACTATAATTCTGCCCCTTTGTACAAGAATATAATTTGCATCATACGTCCCCGAGTCCACGAATATACAACTCTACATCCTGCCCCTTCGTACAGGATTATCATACTATAATATCTGGCCCCCCTATGTACAGGAAATATAACTACTATCTACTGTCTCCTATGTTCAAGAAGGATAGCTACTATAGTACTGCCCCCTCTGTACACGAAAATATAACTCCCGATAAACTGCCCCCTATGTAACACGGAATATAAACTACTATAATACTGCCCTCTATGTTACAAGACTATAACTACTCTAATACTGCCCCTTATGACAAGGAATATAATACTTAATACTGCCCTATGCCAAGACTATCCCCTCTCTCATGATTGCCCCCCCTTCTGTACAAGCCTTATCCCTATATAACATTAATTGCTCCTCTGGGTACAAGATATAACTATTCCCTCCTGTCCCTAGTCCCCCGCATCTACTGACTTATAATACTCTGGCCCTCTATGTCCAGGAATATCACTAGCTATACTACTTGCCGCTAGTACAAGCTCTAACTTACCTCATCCTGGGCCCCCGAGTCACCGACATATAACTCCTATCATCTGCCCCTATGTACAGGAATATATAAATCCAATAATCCGCCCCCCTAGGTACAAGAATCTAGACTACTATGATACTTTGCCCCCATGTACAAGAATACTATTATCTACTAGTAATCCTGCCCCGATGTACAAGAATCTTCCTCTCTAATAACCGTCCCCTATGTCCAGACATATAACTTACTATAATATGCCCCAGTACGGAATGTCACCCTCTATCCATACTGCCCCCCTTAGTACAAGGAATTATAAACTACATAATACTGCCCCTATGTACAAAAATTCACTACCTTACTACTATGCTTCCCTATTGTACCAAGAATAGTCACTACTATCAATACGCTCCCTATTGCACAAGAAAAATCTACTCTAGATATGCCCATGTACAAGAATATTAAAACTCCGCTAATACTGCCCCCCATGTACAGGAATATAACTACATAATACTGCCCCCCATGTCCAGAATTTCAAGACACTCCTATACTACTGCTCCTCACTGTACAGGCCTAGTGAATCCTTAATTACGTTCCCCTAGTACACGACTCTAACTACCCTCCTACGCCTCTATGTACTGGCCTTCCTTACGTACTCCTGGCTCCCCCTCTGTCCAGCCTATACCCCTCTATCATCACTGTTCCTCTGTACAGGAATATCCCCTTCTCTCAGTACTGACCCTCTCTGGACCGAATATAACTACTCTACTCATGGCCCCTCTGTAAAGACTATAATACTCTAATCCTGCCCTCTGTACCCCGACATAACCCCCTCTCTACTCCTGGTCCCTATGTTCCAAGAATATACCTCCTATAACCTACTGCCCCCTCTTCCCGGCAATCCCTCCTATATCTGCCCCTCTTGTAGCCGGCAGATAACTTACTATACTAGTGCCCCTATGTTACCAGAATATAATCTCTTTACTCCTGCCCCGATGTCCCCGAATCTACCTCCTATACTCGTGCCCCCTATGTCCAGACTAACTCTTAATCTGCCCCCTATGGACAGGGACATATTAAACTACTATTACAAACACTGCCCCCCGATGTAAACAGGGCTCTCCCTTCCTCTAATACTTGCCCCCTATGTCCAGGAATATCAACTTACTCTACATACTGCCCCCCTATGTACCAGGACTTTAATCTACTATTAATTACGTGCCTCTGTACCAAGACTATAACTTACTATAATACGCCCCCTATGTCCAGGATCTAACTTCCTCTCGATGCCCCGTCTGTCCCGGGCTAGAGTCTCTCTCCGTCTTGCCCTCCTATGTTCCCCAGGGCCTTAACCTCCTATCCTCCTGCCCTACCTTGATATAGGCCTATCACTCCCTCCTCCTGGCCCCTATGTACCCCGACATCTCCTTCCTCTCCTCTTGCCCCCCCTCTGTACAGGACTATCCCTACTCTACTCATGCCCTCTCTGTTCCCCGACCTATACCTCCTCTACTTTTCCGTCCCTTGTCAATCAGGAATTATAGCTACTCTCCTCTGCCCCTTCTGGACAGGAACTCTCACTACTATATACTGCCCCTCTGTCCCGGCCTATCCACTACTCTTCCTTCGTGCCCCTATGTACAAGCTGTCTCATCATATACTACCTGCCCTATGTCCCAGACTAGCCCTACGATAATATGCTTCCCCCTATGTCCAAGCCTATACCCTACTCTCACCCGCCCCCCCTGTCCACGCCCTCCTCCAAATCCAGCCCCCCTGTACAAGACCCTCCTTTACCATCAATACTGCCCCCCCTCTGTACAGGACTCTCCACTACTCTCCTAGCCCCTCTGTCCAGCGCTCTATAATACTCTACTACGTCCGCCTCTGATCCCCGACTAGCTCTATCAATACTGCACCCTCTGTCCGGGGCCTCTCCCTCCTTGTACTTACTTGCCCTCTTGTACCGGCATATTACACCGACTATCATAGTGCCCCCCTATGTCAAGACTATCACCTAATATAATACTGCCCCTATTACCGAATCTCCTTACGATTTCTTACTGCCCCCCTATGTACAAGACAATAACTACTATACTCCAGCCCCAGGTAATCACCGACTCTGAAATACTCCTCCAGCCCCCCTGTCCACGGAATATAATACTATACTACTGCCCCCTTTATTGTACAGGACCTCTCAATACTATCAGTAACTGCCCCCTCGGTACAAGAATATCTTACTACTATATACTGCCCCCCTATGTGAAAGGATAACTAGATAATACTGCCTCCTCTGTACCTGACTCAAACTCATCTACCGCCCCTCTGTCCAAGCCCACACTACTATAATCCTGCCCCAGTACAGGACTATAAAACACTATTACTTCCTGCCCTAGTACAGGACTATACACACTCCTATATACGCCCCCTATGTCCAAGACTATCACTTACTATCATCCTGCCCCTATGTACAGGAATATAAACTACTATAGATACTGTTCCTATGTACAAGAAGAAATTACTAGAATACTGCCCCCTTATGACAGGAATATAACCTTACTATTATTAATACTGCCCCCTATGTACAGGAATATAACTATATAATAGTGCCCCCTATGGGTACAAGAATATATAAACTACTATAATACTGCCTCTATGTACAAGCATAAAACTATATAATATGACCCCTAGGTCTACAGGCATATAACTACTAATCACTGCCCATGTTACAGGAACTTTATTCTTTTTGCTCGCTATAATCTCCGTACTACTGCCCCCCCCATCTGGTCCCGGCCTCTGCTCTATCATAGGCCCCCTATGTTCCGGCCTTATCCATACTATTAATATTGTCTCTATGTCCCGCCTATAACTTACGATAATCACCCCCTCTGTACACGACTCTAAACTCCTTAATCCAGCTCCCCCAGTACAAGAATCTCACTCCTATAATACCGCCCCCCCTCTTTCCACAGATTAAACTACTATACTCCCGCCCCCTCTGTCTCCGGTCTTCTACACTCCTATTCCTACTGCCCCTCTTCTGTCCCAAAGACCTTATTCTGTACTGTCCTTACGGCCCCCCCCCCTTCTGTACAGGAATATAGCTACAGAACCTGCCCTCTGGCCAACGCATTCTCAACTACTCTTCATACCGCCTCTCTGTACACGCCTCTAACTCTATCTGTATGCCCCCTATGGACAGGAAATCCCCTACTTATCTTGCCCCCCCCTAGTCCCGGACTCTACCTTTACTATACTTTACCTTTGCCCCCTCTGACCCGCCATCAGTTACTATGAATTCTGCCCCTATGGACAGAATACTCCCTACTACTTCCTGTTCCTATGTCTCCGAATCGACCCTACTCTTCCTCGGCCCCTCGTCCCCGACTTCTCCCTCTCGCTCACTGCCCCCTATGTACAAGGCCTATAACGTACTCTCATCCTGCCCTAGTTACCGGCCTAACTCCTATCATTTCCTGCCCCCTATGTCCAGGCCTTTACCTCCTCTACTCTGCCCCCTCTGTACGCGGGACTATAAATACTACCTCTTGCCCCCTCGTCCACGACTATCATTACTCCGTGCTTGCCCTCTCTGTCCCGGCTACACCTCCTCCTACTCCTGCCCCCCTCTGTACGGCATCTCATCCTTATAATTACTGCCCCCTAGTCCCGGAATCTCCTCCTGTTACTCTGCCCCCCTCTGTACACGACTCTACCTAGTCATGCCTCCCTTCTATGTCCAGGACTACCCTCACTCTAATCCTGCCCCTATGTCCCCGGACCTCCAATCCTATAATACTGCCCCCTCTGTACCGGGCCTCTCACTCCTTCTCTACCTGCCCAAATGTCCCAGACTCTCATTCCTACCTCCTGCCTCCTTGCTCCCGCCTCTCCACCCTCTCATCCGGCCTAGTACAAGCTTCTAATAACGATCCTACTGCTCCTATGTTACCGCATCTAGCCACCTCCTATCCTCCTGCCCCTGGTACCCGCAGATAAACCTACTCTACTACTGCCCCTTGTACACGCTACACTCTATTTAATACTGCCTCCTTGGACGGGACGCTCCCCACTCTAATATGCCCCCTACGTCGCACGCCTCATACTACCTCTCATACTGCTTCCTGTACCGGGAATCTAACTCCTATATGTCCTTCTGTCCAAGAACTTATCACTTCCCTCTATATGCGCCCCCATGTACAAGAAGATAACCACCGATACTACTTGTCCCCCTATGTACAAGAATCTACCTACCTACTACGGCCCCCTATGTACAGGAATATAACTCCTATAATATGCCCCCTAGTAAAGAATCTATAATACTATATATATGCCCCCTATGTCAGGCATATAAATTCACTAGAATACTGCCCTATTACAAGAATTAACAATACTATCATATTGCCCCCTATGGTATCGTAATATAAGAATGATAAGATTTCTAGCTGTGGAAATATATACCTCCCTTGTAACACTGACCAAGCGGTTATATGGCTTGGCACGGCTGCACTTGAGGGTATTATTTGTGGGCTCTGTTACATGGAGTTGCCGTATTAGCGGTATATGGTATAGTGGTACATGGAGCATCCTGAGGTTACGCTGTTTATAGATGTGAGATACTCTGCATAATCTTCGGGGGACATGGCTCCCTGCACTCTCCCTCTTACTCTCGGCACACACTGACACTCTGCACACAATTATCTTCCCGCTGCAGAGATGTGGACGCTGTATGTTCTATTTTAGAATTCGGGGAAGGTACTCGCTGTTCTGTTCCTATACACTGATGTGTGAATGGTCTACAATACTGTATCCCGCCACATCACGGGGGGGGCTACAATGTAAACCGGCTCAGGGAGCGGCTGCAAAAGCCGAGGAGATTAAGAGCAGCGAAAGCGCGGAATATATATAACTCTAAGTGTTCACCAATATTAAAGGGGAACCTCAGTCATGGTTAATTCTTAGTTATTCCGTGTGGGCCCCCCCTATACATGTGGAGGCCCCCCACATTAAAGGACTCTGGAAGGGAGGACAGGATTTGTATGGTTCCCGGGAGCTTTTCCTTGTTGGTGTTTTACAAGCTTTGGTTTTCAGTGCAAAATGTATTCAAATTTGATTTGCATTAGCCCAATACCATTACTCCAATGGGGGTCCGTTTCTTCATCTTGTTTTGTCTTGTCTTTGCGTCTTATCTTTGTATTTTTTCCGTCTGCTACTTCAGTAATTTATCAATCTCACTTTTTCCTTGTGTTCTTTTTTTCGATCCCTTTGTGCGACTTTTTTTTTTTTTTTTTACCCCATGTCTCCACCCCTTGCCCCCACATGTTCCCAGTCCTTTTTCCCCTTTTCTCGTTGTATTTCAGTATTTACTTTGGCAGCCTTTTGCGCCCCCCATTATTTGCACCTTTTAGCCAGTTTGTAATGATCAAGTCGTTTGGTAACATTTCGAACATCGGCTTCCTAAATGTTTGTTTGACTGGCGCTAACCAAACTGTCCCCCTAAAAAGTTTCATGTGGCCAACACAAGTCTCAAAAAAGTTCACGACAAAGGAGGACACTTTAATCCCTCCCCAAGTAATCCATTGTGACAATGCCACCACCAGTCTGACTCCAACATGTGCTGGGACAAGCTTTTACATAAGTCCAGTACCAGAACCAACCACCGACATAGATTAAGTACGAACCCACCCTCATTACAGAGCACAGAGCCAGCGCCAAGCACCACAGAGATCCAGTACAAGAAGCCCCAGCACCTACCATGTTACATTAACCACATATTACGATGTACCATAGCTTCAGGCCTTGGACCATAAATGGACTATATAGCACACGCCACCCCAGCCCCAAGCTCACAGGAACGGGACAGACACAAACCCGCCCCTACATTAGATCCCCTTACCCAGGCCCTGCTCTCGCCATATCTGATCCGGTACAAGAACCCCTAAGTACCTACCTCGATGCAGGACCACGCACCACCGATCTGCCTAGCTTCATCTCAGCTCGACAACAGGATCACACCCAACCAACAATTTTATTACTCATTACAGCCAGCCCCCCCCCGCAAAACCTAGTTTTAACTCGGACCAGAGCCTTGATTTCGCCTCCAACGGTCTCCTGAAACCTAGTACTAATAGAGCAGGGACCGAGACCAGATTACGCACGATTGCCGGCCTGGAAACCACGATTATTGCATAGGAACGCTTACAGACACCATAGATTCAAATAGATACCTGTATTGGAACCAACTGGCGGTGGCTTTTTTAAAGGGAAAACCTGTCATAGAAATTGGCCTCATAAAACACCACTAGCTGTAGGTGTCAAGCAGCTGGCAGCTTCCAGATGATGTTTCGTTCCCGGCCAGTGCTGGTGAAGATCTAGAAAAATCACTTTGAAGTGAGATGTCAATTGGTTTTTCTGGCTTTGGTAAGGACGCCCGTGCGCGACTAACCCTGAAGTCAACGCTCTAGTGTATTAGGCCGCCCCTTACTGCCTTCTGGCCTGCACCCGGGCCACATCCTTGCTCAGATTCTACTGGAGTCCCGTTGTAGCTATACTTCATGGGAGGACGGTGTTCAGCGGCCCGGGAGAGCTTGATCTTCCGCGTTTCCAAGCTCTCCGTCCTCCTGCCTTTATCCTTTCTACCTTCCCTCTCGCTTTCCCCCCTTCCTAGACGCTGTTTCCCGGCCCTGGACCAAATATGGTGGTGGTTATGCGGTACTTCTGCTGGCCAGGTTTCCCGTAAGACAGATCCAGTATCATGCATATGCTGGCAATCCCAGTTATGTTTAATCAGCGCTCAGCTACCCCGTAGGCTGCCCCTACCCACGGGGGCCTATACAATTCCTAAACCTTAACTAAAGAGTGTTAAAAAATCTAATTGCCGACTTTTCTTTTGAGTGGAAATAATAAAAAAAACCCGTTTCCCCACCCTCTCACTAGTCCGATCTGACGTTGACCCCCTGGCTAGAGCCGACCCAGTCTCTAAATTGCAGTTTTACTTTGTGCCTCCCCATAAAATTGCAATAAAAGTGATGAAGGCATAAATGAGGACTGTGAAATACTTGAAAGGGGAGGCCCAATTCCAATCCATTCCCGATAATTCCGGGCTTTCCTCTCCCTGTGTCTGCGAAGCGAAGGAGGAGGCTCAGTGCAGGGTCTCGAGTATGTCTCTGCACTGGAGATGGGACTCCTGGGTCCAGGTTCCACTTTCTGTGCCCAAGACCGGACTCCCCGTCGTCCCCCCTAGCCTATGCCAAGGGGGGAGGAGGGGCTGTGGACTCATCACCAAAGGTTCTGGGATCTCAAGATGGACTCTTCAATAAAGATCATCTTCAGATCCCCACAGACCCACAGGGACCGGAGGCTCCTCATATCTCTAGAGGCTGGATGAGATGAGGAAGCACAAAAGTCCTCCACCACCCGCCAATTCATGTTTGGTTATGGTGGATGATACATGGAACAACATTCTATATGTATTTATGAGTAGAAAACCTCATAGTTAGAGTCAATAGATCTCAGCAGGGACTGTCCTCCTTCTCTCCCCCTTCGATCCTCGGAGATTGTTTTCTATGTGCAAGGACCGGTGCCCACTCTCGGGATGTTTGATACACCGCACAAACCTAAACCAGAAACGAAGGAGGAAACTCAGACATTTCCCAAACGAACCAGCCGGCAGCAGCAGTGTCAATCCGCAGCCAAAAACCATTTGTGGACAGCCACAAAAAAAAAATTTCGTTTTTTTCTCCAGATGTTTTGTTTTTAACTAAAAAAATGAGTTCTGTCAGCAGGAGGGATGCCATAAAACATGAGGGATACATGTTCTGACATTCCTTGTTTATTCTTTTCGTATTTATTATTTGTTTTTTATTATTTTTTTGTTTTTTATGATTTGGTTTTTGTTTTTTTTTCTTTATTAATTGTTTTTTCTTTTTTCAATTATTTTTTTTTTTTTGTGTTTTTTTTTCTTTTTTTTTGTTTCCTTTTTTGTCTCTTTTTTTTTGTTTTTTTTATTTTTCCTTGTGTTTGTCTTTTTTTTTTTGTATTTTTTTTTGTTTTTTTCTTTTTGATTTTTTTCTTCTTTTTTTTTTATTTTCTTTTGGTTTTATTCTTTTGTTTTTTTGTTTTTGTTTTTTTTGTTTTTATTTTTATTTTACTTTTTTTTTTGTTTTTTTTTTTTTGTTATCACTCCTGTTGCGTCCCACGCGCCTGCCATCGCTCATCGGGTGCTGGAGCCATTGGGCCACACTTGGTTCACTCGTTTTCCGTTGTTTTTGCACGGTTTTGCGCCCCTACCCCCCCAGCTCGCTGCGCAGCCCAGCCACATGTTTCCTTCATTTACCGCCCAACTCAGCTGTTTTGCGCTTCTTAATACTCATTCATCATTAGCGACTTTTTATTCAGGCTCCAAACCTCGGCCAAAACAAACGGAAGAGGACATGTCAGGGGGACAGAGAAGGAATTGTCCCTGTTGTCGTGTTGTTGTAGCAGGGATAGCAGCGCGTGAGGGGGAGCCCGCCGCCAGGCCCCGCGCACGCCGTGTCCCCTGTTGTCGCGGCATCAGCCGCGCCGTGAGTCGGGCCGTAGAAGCCAGGACCGCGAAGTGCCCCCGTGTGCCAGGACGCAGCGCAGTGGTGGGAAGCTGCGGGCGGACAGACAGACGTTGTCTCCCGTGTTAGCGGATAGCAGAGCCGGTGGAGGGGCGCGCAGGCCAGGCCCGCGCGTGTCCCCCGTGTCGAGGATAGCCGGCTCCAAAAGCGCTGAGTCGCGCCGCCGGGGCCCGACGGCCGAGAAGTGTCCCCCGTGTCACAGGATCGAAGCGGCAGTGAGTGGGCGCCGCAGCCCGGCCCGCGACGTGCCCCCGTGTAGCTTGTGTAGCAGGATCGCAGAGCCGTGAGTGGGGCCCGCCGGACGGGCCGCGCCGTGTTTCTCGTTGTAAGAGGCGTCGCCGGGAGTGCGTGGCGGCGGCGCGTACAGAGCCGTGTTCCGTGTCGCCGGCTAAGGCTTCGCAGAGCCGTGTGTCGGTCGCTGCCGACCGTCCCGCGCCGTGTCCCCCGTGTTGTCGTTGCTAGAGAGCCGTGCGGTGGGCGCTGTCGACAGCCCACGCGCCGTGTTCCCGTGTTAGCAGGATGCAGCTCCGTGCGTGGCCCCTGCCGCCTAGGGGCCCGGCGGTTCCCGGGTCAGTTTTGTCGCCGACCAGCAGCGACGCCGTGCGTGGGGCGCTTGCAGCACCGTCCCGCGCAGTGTCTCTCCGTTTGTCCGCAGGATCGCAGCGCAGTGGGGGGCGCTGCAGCGCACCGACGGCCCGTGTCTCCAGTCGCCCGGATCGCAGCGGCGTTGGCGTGGCGCTGCTCGGCGCGTCCCGAGGCTGGTTTCCCGTTGTAGCAGGCTAGCCGCGGCCGTGGTGGGGGGGGCTTGCCGCCCGGCCCGCGCCGTTGTCCCCCGTTGTTCGCCGGCTCGCAGTGCCGTGCGGGGCGTGCTCCGCCCGTCCCACGCGCCGTGTTCCCCCCTGTCGCCGGCTCGCCGTGGACGCCCCCCCCTCCCAGCCGCCCAATGTTACCCCCCCCCCCCCTTCCCCCAGGGGGGGCCCCGGCTCTCTCGTCCCTGGTTCCCCGCCTACCTTATTATATCGCATTCCAACTCCCCAGCGGATCGCAGTGGCGTTGAGTGGTGGCGCGGCCGGCGCGTACCGAGCCGTGTCCCCCCGTCCGCCGGGATGCGCGGCGTGGTGGGTGCCCGGGAGCGCGTCCCGCGGCACGGGTCCCGTGTCGCCGGGGGCTGCAGCGCCGTGCGTGGGCGCTGCCGCACGTTTACGCGCCGGTCCTCCACTGTCGCCGGCTCGCAGGCGGAGTGCGTGGCGCTGCGGCGCGTCCGCGAAGTGTTCTCCTGTCGCCGGCCGCCGCGGATGAGGGGGGAGCGCGGGCGTCCAGCGCCCGTGTGCCCGGTTCGTCTGGATAGAAAGAGAAGGTGAGTGGGGCTGCAGGCAGGGAGAGCGCGGTTCTTCTGTGTAAGCCGGACAGCAGCGGAAGGTGTGGGAGCCTGCAGCCAGGGGCCAGACGAAAGTGTTCCCGTGTAGCAGGATAGAAGAGACGTGAGGGGGAGCTGCAGAAAGTCCAGAGAAGTGGTCCCCCATGTAGCCAGGATAGAAGTGGACAGTGAGTGAGCTGCGGAGGAGTACAGAGATGTGTCCGCCAGTAGCCGGTCTGAAGGAGGACAGTGACGTGAGCTGCGGAGAGTACAGAGAAGGTCGTGTTTGTAGCAGGCTAGACCGAGAACGTGAGTGGGAAGCGGCAGAAAGTACAGAGACGGAGTGTCCCCCGTTGTGGTTTGTAGCAGGATAGACGAGGCGTGAGTGGCGCTGCGGCGGGGCGGACAGAGGACGGTTCCGTTTTCTAGCAGGATAGCCGCGAAGTGAGTGGGCTGCAGCCCAGGGGAAGAGAAGTGTCCTGTGTAGCAGGGAGGCCACCCTGGGTGTCTGAGGGGCGTACTGTGCCGAATTCCAGTGGTGGTGCAGCAGGGATGGAGACCCAGGCCACTGGGGGGGGGATCCCCTCCAGGGAGCAGCTCCTGCGGAGGAGGTATTGGTGTCCACACACTTGGGTGTTGCTGTGGGGGCATTTTCCTGCTTGGGGGGCGGGGGAGAGGAGACGCAGACGCAGAGAGGAAGCTTGTTAGGAAGGCTCATATGTCAGAGCTCGGCTCTTAACATTGCGTCTAATAAAAATGAGCTAACGTAAAGTGATAATAAGAGGTGCCGGAGTTCAGCGCATCCCCGGATGGAGTACTTGTGATTTAATTCTGGCGCACAACGAGACTTGAGCGCTAGAAACAGCATACATCTGACCCAATGTCGCGTAGAATGGATTCCCACACCTTAAGTTCAAATCTAATGTGATATAATCCGTCGTCCTCCTAAAGGTGGAGGAAACTTGTGTCCTTTACTTCCTCATCTGGAAGGTTCTCCATGAAGGAAAGTTTCAATGTAACTCTTAATGTCTCCCATCTTTTTGTGTTTTCCTTCTTCCTCGGTGTTTAGTTCCTATAAGACGTTCCCTGTGCCCTCCATTATACTTTACTACCCAGTAACTAGTTACCTTCTACTCCTTGATGTTGTTCCTTTACGATTCCTCCATCAAGGTTCTTTTTACTTCTAGTTCTTAGTTGTCGTCACTCCCCTGCTTTTCCCTTTTACCACACAAATTCCGTACCTGTGTCCTTCGTTTCTATTGTGAGCTTGTGAGTCGACCACCCAGCGGCGCTGAGTCTGAGCGTGGGAGTCCACACCCCAGGGTTCTGAGTCTGGCTGTGGTCCCCCAGGTTCTGAGTTCGAGCTTGTGAGTAGGTCACCACCCAGGGCCTCTGAGCTCTGAGTGTGTGAGTCACCCCCAGGGTCTCTGAGTTCTGAGCTTGTGAGTCACACCCAGGGTCTCTGAGTTCTGAGCGTGTGAGTCACACCCAGGGTCTCTGAGTTCTGAGCTTGTGAGTCACACCAAAGGTCTCTGAGTTCTGAGCTTGTGAGTCACACCCAGGGTCTCTGAGTTCTGAGCTTGTGAGTCACACCAGGGTCTCTGAGTTCTGAGCTTGTGAGTCCACCACCGGGTTCTCTTGATACTGAGCTGTTGAGGCACACCCAGGGTCTCTGAGTTTTGAGCTTGGGGTACACCCAGGGTCTCTGAGATTCTGAAGCTTGTGAGTTACACCCGGGTTTCTGAGCTTGAGTTTGTGCGTCACACCTAGGGTTGCTGGGGGGGCTCTGACATGTTAGCTAAACTGGCAGTTATCTGTTTCCTGGACGCTGGGTGGTTACCGGAGCTCCCCGTGTTTGTTGTTTGGGTGTTGAGTGAATGCGGCGCTGGATGTCTCAGTGCTGGGGTGGGGTCCCGGACTTCATCCCGGGTATAATCCCCGTTCACTCAGGGCTTGGATTTTACTTTCTCCTGTGAGTTCTGGTACTGCTGCCTGTGTTGGCTGGGACCTGGAACCAACTCCAGTCTGGCCAACTGGATCTGTCTCGGGGCTTGAACTCCCGCCTGACCTAACCCCGGCACACCCCAGAAGAAAGAAAAAACTGTATCCTGTATCAGTACATGACCTGGAAAACCCCCATCCTGCGACCCAGGAACCCTGTATCCTGCCTCTGACTAGAACCCCAATCGTGCCTGACCCAGTAATCCCTTGTTATCCTGCCTGCCTATTGACCTAGGGATAGACAAACCACATCATGCTGCCCAGAACCCTGTATCCTGCATGGGGACCTAGAAACCCCACATCTGGCCTCCGACAGGAAAACTATGCTGGTCTGATTCTGGACCCTGTGTCATATCTTCCTGTAGCTGGATATCTATAGATAGATAGATATATAGGAGATAGTATATACGATAGATAGTGAAGTAGATGATAGGAGATAGATAGCTGAGGAGATAGATAGGGAGTAGGGGGATACGATAGATAGAGAGAAGATAGATAGATAGTTGGATAGGAAATAGATGAGATAGATAGATAGTAGATAGAAGTATGATAGGAGGATAGATAGATAGGAGATAGATAGAAGGGATAGATTAGGAGATGATGATAGGAGATAGCCGATAGATAGTCGATAGGAGATAGATAGATATGATGAATAGGGAAGATTAGATAGATGGGCGAGTTAGATAGACGATCGATAGGAGGAATGATAAGATAGGATAGATAGATAGTAGATAGATAGATAGATGGAGATAGCTAGAAGCTTAGAATAGATAGCTAAGATAGGGATTAGATAGGGGATAGCTAGAAAGAGATAGTAGATAGACAGGAAAGGACGATAGATGGAGCTAGATAGATAAATAGATAGACGGATAGAAGAATGATAGATAGATCGATTAGAAATTGAGGATAGCTAGATAGATAGATAGATAGATAGGATAGACAGAAAGGAAGAGATAGGATAGGAGATAGATAGATAGATAAATAGATAGATAGATATGCGATAGATAGGAGATAGGACCGAATGAGATAGAAAAGATAGATGATAGAAGATGGATGGATAGATAAGATAATATGATAGATAGATAGGATAGCTAGGAGATAGATAGCCTAGAAGATTCGATAGATGGATAGGAAGATAGATGGATAGATAGATTAGAATAGGAGATAGATAGATAGATTCGATCAGGAGCTAGATAGATAGAGAGATATAGAGAGATAGAAGATAGCAGATAGAATGGAGACAGAATAGACATGAGATAGATAGATAGATAGTTAGATATGGAGGATAGATATGATAGATAAATAGATAAGGAAGATATATAGATAGGAGATAGTAGATTAGATAGATAGATAGATAGGAGATAGATAGATAGAGAGATAGATAGAGAGAAGATAGAGAGATAATAGATAGTATATAGATGAGGAGGGTAGATAGATAGATAGATAGGAAGATAGATGAGTAGGAGATAGATAGATAGATAGAAGAAGCTAGATAGGGAGCTAGGATAGATTAGATAGGAGATAGATAGATAGATAGGATAGATAGATAGATAGATAGAAGATAGGTAAATAGCGCGATAGGTAGATATGCGAAGAATAGGAGATCGCTAGAAGAATGAGATAGGATAGTAGGATAGATAGAAGATGGATGATAGGGAAGAGAGATAGATAGATAGAAGGAGTAGATAGATAGATCGATAGGAGCTGATAAGATAGATAGATATATAGATAGAAGATTAGTAGCAGATAGATATTGAGACAGAAAGCATGAAGATAGATAGATAGTAGATACGTAGATTGAGATAGATAGATAGATTAAAATAAGATAGCTAAAGAATATAGTAGGAGATAATAGATTAGTAAGATAGATTATGATAGATAGATAGGAGATAGATAGATAGATAGCTAGAAGATAGAAGATTAGTAGACTAGGATAGGATATATAGATAGGAGATAGATCGATCAGCTAGATACATTAGGAGGATAAGATAGATAGTAGGATAGATGAGATAGAGAGATAGATTGAAGATATGATAGATAGAGAGATAGCTAGATAGATAGAATAGATAGGGATCGAGAGGATGATAGATAGATTTAGATAGATAGCGAGCTAGATGCTAGATAGCAGATAGAAGCGATAGATAGAATAGCAGATCCTCTGTCCTTTATTACAATTTTTGTTAAGCAAACACAGAATAAGTGTGACCTGTGCAAGAGACCCCTCTGAATGACCTGATTTTAATTGGCGCCTTGTGTGTCGCTGGTGAGCGCTCAGCCCTGTGGGAGGAAGCTCCGGACCCTGGTTCCCCGGGACTTTACCGCTCCCCCAGGGCCATTACAAAGGCTGTCGGTTCCAACACAGAAAGCCACCATATATGCGCCATCAGACTCATCTCTTTACCATGCGTGACCACTGTTCTGAGTTTGTAGTCTCACGGGGGTCATCTCTCCCTTCCCTCCTTATCCCATGGTGGGCTATCTTTTCCATTCATCCGCTTAATAGGGAGATAGAAAGGTACCGAAGCGCAAAGGGAACACGTACATAAATCATCAATTGCGGCGTATTCACCTGTGTCCCATCCATTTATGTGATATCCCTTGGCAGGTTCCCATCCGCCTCACCCAAGATGTTCTCTCTAAAGAATCTCAGCTTTGTTCATGCTTTGACCTTAGCCAAACATAACGACTATCGTACTGCCCTATGTTACAGGACATAGCACTTACTCGAATTTTACGTCCCCTATGTAAGGGACTATAACTACTATACTACTGCCCCGAGTCCCCAAGAATGAACTCCTAGATACTGCCCCCTATTTCAAGAAATATTAAATACTCTCCTACTGTCCCCTATGTTACAAGGAAGCTCTCCCTACTCTAAATGCCCCCTATGTTCCAAGCATCCCATCCTATCATGGACGCCCCCTCGGCAGGTAATTCAACTCCTTATAATACTGGCCCGCCCCCTGTCCAGGCATTATAAACTTCCTCTTTTCTACTGCCCCCCCCCCCTCTGTCCACGACTATCACTGACCTATTACTGACCCTATGTACGGAATATAAAACTAATCATCCTGGCCCCTATGTACACGCTATATACCTACTCTCATACTGCCCCCTATGTTACAGGAATATAATCTATCACCCCATGCCCCCTCTGTACAGGAATACTACTTATACTTAACTGCCCTATGTACAAGAATCTAACTATCTACTACTGCCCCTAGTACAGGAATATCATTCCAAATACTGCCCTCGTCACAGGCATATACAACTAGCATCCTACTGCCTATGTCACGGACTAGAACACTATACTACTGTCCCCTATGTCAAGAATATAACTACTATGAATCTGCCCCCTAGGTACAGGAAATACACTACTATTATACGGTCCCTATGTACAGGAAATAATATCTCCCTCCTGCCCCTATGTACAATAAAAACTACTATACTGACTTGCCCTATGTACAGGAATATAACTACTATCATACTTTGCCCCCTCTGTCAGGAATAGAAACTACTATTAATCCCTGCCCTTATTGTAAAAAGAATATAACTACTCTAATGTACGCCCCCTAGTACAAGAATATAACTACTATAATATACTGCCCCCTATGTTACAAGAATTTATACCGTACTACACTGTCCCCGACTGTACAAGACTAGAATATCTATAATATGCCCCCCTATGTAAGGGAAATAATAACTATATTAATAGTCCCTATGTACAGGAATATAATTACATAATACTGGCCCCCTATGTACAGGAAATAACTACTTTTAATATTGCCCCTATGTACAGGAATATAACTACTATAATATGCCCCTATGTAACAAAGAACATAACTACTGATTACTACTCCCCTAGTAAAAAATATAACTACTATTAATATGCCCCCTATGTACAATGGAATATAACTATAAATTACTGCCCCCTAGGGTACAAGGAATATAACTTACCTTCGGATACTGCCCCCTATGAACAGGAAGTATAACTACTAAAATATGCCCCCGATGTAACAGGAACTATTAAATACGAGAATAATGCGCCCCCCTATGTACAAGAATATAACTACCTATTAACTGTATGCCCCTAGTACAAGAATTATAACTACTATAATACTGCCTCATTATGTACAAGAATATAACTACTATAATATACTGCTCCTATGTACAGGACCTATAACTACCTTATAATACTGCCCCTATGTACAGGTATATACTACTTAACTACTGCCCTATGTACAGGAATATAAATACTATAAATACGCCCCTTATGTACAAGAAATAACTCCTTTAATACGGCCCCCTTATGTACAAGAATAGAATATATAATCACAATGTCCCTATGTTACAAGAATTTTATAAACTACTATAATTACTGCCCCTATGTTAAAGGAATTAATATTAATGCTGCCCCCTCTTGACATGGAACTACCTCCTATAGTCCCTCACCCCTATGTTACCCGGCCTATAAAACCTCCTCTTCACTACTGCCCCCTCTGCCAGGACTTTCTCCCTCCTCTACTGCTTGGTATCTGTACGGCCTCTAAACTACATATCCTGTCCCCTCTGTTTCCAGCCTATCACTACTATTAATCCGGCCCCTCTGCCCGAATCTTACCTACTTCTCAATCTGCCCCCCCTATGTACAGGAACTCTAACTCTTCTAATACTGGCCCCCTAGGTACCCGACATACCTTACTATACTCCTGCCCCCCTCTTCTGTAACGAATATACTACTCATACTGCCCCTAGTTAGCCAGCGACATATCAACCTCCTCTACAACGGCCCCTAAGTCCCAAGCATTATCATACATACATCACTGCCCCCTATGTCTCCAGAATCTAACTACTCTACTACACCGCCCCTATTGTCCCGGACTATAATTACTCGTTAATTCCCTGCCCCCTATGTACAGGCTCTAAATCTATCAAGATGCCCCTCGTACAAGGACTATACACTCCTATAATACTGCCCCCTATCCACAAGAATATTACAACTACTATATATGCTCCTTGTCCAGGACATCATCATCTAATACTGGCTCCTGTTGTACAAGAATGATAAATCTGACTATCAATATGCCCCATGGACAGGAATCTCGATACTACCTGATTGCCTCCCTATGGACAGGGAATTAATACTATAGTAATGCCCCCCTCTGTACAAGAATATTAACTACTATAATACTGCCCCCTATTACAAGAAGAATATAACTATATAATACTGCCTCCCTAGGTAAAGGAATGATAACTACTATATTAGGCCCATATGTACAGGACATATCAAACTATATAATCCTGCCTATGTGACAGGAAATATAACTACTATAATACTGTCCCCCCCGTACAAGAAAAACTTACTATAATATGCCCCCTAGTACCAGAATTCTAACTATCTCTCTCATTATGCCCCCTATGTTTACAGGGGAATCTATACTAATACTGCCTTATGTACAGGATATAACTACGATAATACGCCCCCTATGTACACGAATAAACTACTCTACTACTGGCCCCCTATGGGACAAGAATGTGAACTACTATAATACTTGACATCCCTATGTACAAGTAATATAAACTACTATAATGACTGCCCCCTATGTACAAGAATTTAATACTAAAGTACTGCCTCCTCTGTTACCAAGGAATCTAACTACTATATTCTTGCCCCCAGTATCAGGCACATCTACCCCTTACTCTAATACTTGGCCCTCTATGTACTCGGAACTCAACTCCTATAATACTGCCCCTCCCTTATGTACAAGAAATTAATCTACATAATACTGCCCCCCTAGTATAAGAATATAAATATCTATTATTACTGGCCCCTATGTACAGGAATAACTACTATCATTATGCCCCTCCGTTAACAGGGAATGTAACACTATCATATGCCCCCTTTGTACCAGAATTGTAAAAATATATAATACTGCCCCCTATGATCAAGGAATATAACTTTTGACATATACTGCCCCCATAGCGTACACGAATATAGCTACTATAATAACTGCCCCCCTGTACAGGGGAACTTAACTACTATCATACTTGCCCCCTATGTACAAGAATAAAATACTATAAAATTTATGCCCCCTATGTTACAAGAAAGTACTCCTATTAATATGCCCCCTTATTGTACCGAGAATTACTACATAATTACGGCCCTATGGTACCACAGAAATCAATACTAGAAACTGGGCTCCCCGATGTCCAGGATATAACTACTAAATAACTGCCCCTATGTACCCAGACTATCACCCTATAATACTGCCCCCTATGTAACAAGAATAAACTATTATACTGCCTCTATATGGTTCAGAATTATAACTACTATATATGCCCCTATTGTATAGGAATTAACATATATACTGCCCCCTATGTAACAGGAATTCTAAACTTACTATAATACTGCTCCCCCATGGCAAGAATCTACCTACTTACTATGCCCTCGGCCATATGTACAAAGAATATTAAACTACCGTATAATACCGTCCCCGAGGTACAAGAATATAACTTACTTAATACTGCCCCCTAGTTTAAAGGACTATTAGACTTTTACTATTAATTTTTACTGGCTCCCCTATTGTACAAGAAGATAACTTTATTAGAATACTAACCCCTAATGTAAGGGAATGAACTACTATAATACTGCCCCCTAGTCCAGGACTTCTAACTACTATAATACTGCCTCCTAGTCCCAGGAATATAAAGTACTATACTACTGTCCCCTATGTTAAGGAATCTATAACTACATAATACTGGACCCCTATGTACAGGAATATAACTTCTATAATACTGCCCCCATGTGTACAGGCTATAATTACTATAATACTGCCCCCTGTAACAAGAAAATAACTACTATGAATTACTGCCCCCATGTACAGAAGATAAGTCTACTTATACTGCCCCTCGTACAAGAATTAAACTCTCTCTAATTCCTGCCCCCTCTGTCCCATGCATACCCCTCTCTACTTGCCCCTCGTACCAGACCCTAACCTCCTCTACTCCTGCCCCCTATGTCCCGGCCTCTCCTCCTCTCCTCCTGTCCCCCTCTGTCCCGGACTTATAACTTTACTCTACTCTGCCCCCCCTTGTACAGGAATATACTTACATAAACTGCCGCCTCTGCCCACGAATATAACTCTTCATATGGCCCCTATTGTACAGGAATATCATCCTATACTACTGCTCCCTGTGTACAAGAAGATAAATCTCTAATCTGCCCCCATGTCAGGAACGATCAAATAATATAATACTTGCCCCTAGGTCACAGGAATATAACTTACATAAGATATGCCCCCTCTGTCCAGCATATACCCCCTACATCCCGGCCCCCTCTTTGTACCCAAGAATTATACACTACTATTATATGCCCCCTAGTCCCCGGGCATATTCCATACTGTAATCCTTGCCCTATGTACCGGACTCTACTCCTCATCCTAAAACTGCCTCCTATGTCCCGGCTCTTAACTACTATCACTACTGCCCCTTATGACACGGCAATAACTCCTCTACTACTGCCCCTTGTCTGCATACCTCTTATCACGAACTGCTCCCCCATTGTGCGGAATCTCCCTACTATCATCCTTGCCCCATGTCCCCGGAATATTCATACTCTAATATGCCCCCCCTCTTGTCCCAGACATCCCTTACTCCATCATGCCCCCCTATGTCCCAGGCACATGTACACCTTCTCATTACTGCCCCCATGACAAGCTATACATCCTATCTACTGCCCCTTCGTCCAGACTAAAACCCTATAACATCCGCCTTCTCTGCACGGATATTATACCTCCTATACAGACGTGCCCTATGTACAGGAATACTACCTACTTGAATATGCCTTTATGTAAGGAATATACACTGCTCTTAAGACTGACCCTTAATGGACAAGAATATAAACTACTATAATTTACTGCCCCCCTAGTCCAAGCATATAATACCTTGTAATACTGCCCCCCCTATGTTAGAGGGAAAAATAAATTACTATAATGATGCCCCCTATGTTACAGGAATGAACTACTATAATACGGCCCCCTATGTCCAAGAAGGTAACTACTTAATATGCCATCTCAATGTACAAGAATAAACTACTATAATATGCCCCCCTTGTACAAGAATATAAACAAATACTACTGTCCCCCTAGTACAGGAATATAACACTATTAAACTGCCCCCTTGTACAAGAATCTAACACTCCTATACTATGCCTCCTATGTTTACAACGAATGTACGTACCTATAGTTATTGCCCCAGGTTAAAGAATTGTTAACTACTATACTACTGCCCCCCCCCCAGCTACAAGAATAATAAAACTACTCATCATACTGCCCCCTTCCCCCTATGTACAGGGGCTATACCCTACTATGATTCCTTGCCCCTTGTACCGGACTAATACAGTCGCTAATATGCCCCTATGTACAGGACTATCAAACTCATATAATATGCTCTACGCTACAAGAATCTTAAACATAATACGTGTCCCAGTAAAGAAGGTTAACTACTATAAATACTGGTCCCCTCTGTTACACGCATGTAAATATTATAAATTTATTGACCCCAGTCACGGACTCTACCTACATAATACTGCCCCTCTGTACACGACTCTCCCTACTCTAATCTGCTCCCCTTAGTTCCAGAATATACCTACTATACTGCTGCCCCCTCTCTGTACCGGCGCTCTACCTACTATACTCATGCCCCCCTATGGTGCAAGAATCTAATTCTATAATACTGCCCCCTATGTACACGACTATTAAATACTTAATACGTCCCCTTATGTACAGGAATCTTAACACTCTTACATTACTGCCTCTATGTACACCGGGGAAATAACACTATTTAATTACTGCGTCCTATGTCCCAAGAATTTTGTAATACCTATAATCTGCCCCCTATGTCCGCATGTCTAACTCCTTAGTAATATTGCCCCCTCTTGTACCGGAGTATCACTACTCAATTTAACGGCCCTAGTCAAGGGCCCTATAAACTACTATAATACTGCCCCACTATACAGGCATATAACTACTCTAATACTGGCCCTATGTCCAAGAATATAACTTACTATAAATTTACTGCCCCATATGTACCGGAATATAATACTAATATAAACTGCCCCGATGCCAGAAATATAACTAACTATAATACTGCCCCCTATGTACAAGACATATAATTAATATAATCTGCCCCCCGTGGAAAAGAACGTAACTTACTATAATACGGCCCCTTATGTACAAGAATATAATACCATAATAACTGCCCCCATATATAGGGAAATATTAAACCTATAATCCTCCCCCTATGTACAAGAAAGACAATTACTATAAATACTGCCCTCGGTACAGGCTAACCTACCTATAATACTGCCCCTATGTACCGGAACAACTACTATTAATACTGCTCCCCCTATGTACACGCATAAAAACTACTATAAATTTACTGCCCCCTCTGTCCCACGGAATGTAACTTTACTATAATACGCTCCAAATGGGTTCTCTCTCTTCTAACCCTGTCCTCCTGTATTAGTATTATCAGCTCGGCGGTATTGTGTAGTTGTACCGTTATCTGGATTCTTGAACTTCTATACACGATTGCGCTCGCTGGAGCTTTTGTGATAATTTTTGACCCATATTTATGATTGAAGATACAAACTTGACAATTTCTTGGTTATTCTCCTTGGGGCTATGGTTGTCCCCCGCCTTCTGCGCCGTCCTTGGTGCTGGGGTCATGTGAGCTCGGGGGTTCGGCACTCCGGAGTTTGAGGGAGGAAGACGAGAAAAGGAAAGGAGCGATTTCTAATCGGAGCGCCGTTTGTGATTTGCATTTTACTCTCCATTTGTGCTGACATTAAGCCATTAAACGTAAATGCTGGCCCGGGCCCGGCCGGACTTCTCTTTATTCGTGATACCTTCTCGGAGACGGCGAGCTCCGACCGGCGCGCGAAGAAATGAGCAATGAATCCCATCTTATTATCATTATTTTTTGACTGTTAAGATACGTGTCAGGCAAATTTTCCATTACTTTCCGGAGATACGGTCACTTTTTTTTGAAATTCTTGGCCAGCCCCTTTTCGATAAATGTACCAACCCCTCGGAAATATCTTATCCTTCCCCGCCCTGTTAGTGCCCAAGTAATTTCCTCCTCTACCCTCTCCACCTCCCCCCTGGCCACACCATTCCCGTGGTCACGTGAGAACAGCCAGTGAGGTGGAAAGGAAGGATAAGAGAGAGACACATCCCACAGGGCCCATCCAGTCATGGCAACATCATATATCCCATTAAGATATAAGTCATAAATTTACCCCCTGTACTGCCAAGATAATACTCCTATATACTACACCTCTCCACATTGCACCCCTCATATCATGGCACACATTCACTATCTCCATATACTATATAAGTCCTATAGTACTGCCATTGAGTGCCCAAGCTACTACTACTATATATACACTCCCACATGACACCACAACCTTTAATAGTGGCGAACGTTATACATCCATTTATATCGGCTTAAGCTAATCCTACTGATATTACACATCCACATGCACCACCATTATTGTGGCAACCCATATATATCCCCTACTAGTAAGGCATATACTACCACCGTAGTGCTAAGCTAATACAGATAATACTACTATATATTACACATCCCACATTGCACCACCATATCGTGGCAACATAATATATCCATATACTATATAAGTCATATAATACCACCATGTGGTGCCAAGATAATACTACTATATACTACACATCCCACATGGCACCCCCACAAAGTGGCAACATAATATAGACATATACCATATATCTCATATAATACCACCATGTAGTGCTAAGATAATACAACTATATACTACAAATTCCACATGGCACCCCCACAAAGTGGCGACATAATACAGCCATATACTATATTCGTCATATAATACCGTCATGTAGTGCTAAGATAATACTACTATATACTACACATCACACAGTGAAAAAAAAGGTAAAAGTTGTACAATAAAAGGTCTCATCAACTGAGTATTCTCAACTTTCATCTGCACAAATAATCTTTTGCCCCATCACACAGTGGAGACATAATGCAGCCATATACTGTGCTTGCAGGGGCGTAACTACAGCGGTGTCAGGGGGCCCCGCCATCGGACCTGACACAATAAAGAATGGAGGATGTGCACCATTATATCTATATTGTACTGCACATGTCCAGCATAATATGTATATAACATATACTGTGATGTATATATGCAGTATCTCTGATGTGTATATGGTGTCTGTATACACTGTATGTATGTTGCATTTGGCACTGTATGTATGTGTGTGTATATGCACATGAGTGTATTTATATTTTTGAGTATACTAATATGTATATTTTTTAAGTGGGAAGTGGGGCCCCATGCAGTAGCCTGCTGGAGGGGCCCTGTCTCTTCTAGTTACGCCACTGTGTACTTGTTATATAATACCATCATATAGTGCCAAGATAATACAACTATATACTACACACTCTACATGATGCCATCACATAGTGCCAATATAAGTCTTATTCAATACCACCATATAGTGCCATATAATGCCTCCATATACTGCACATCCCACACCATATAGTGTCATATAATGCCTCCATATACTGCACATCTCACACCATATAGTGTCATATAATGCATCCATATACTGCACATCTCACACCATATAGTGTCATATAATGCATCCATATACTGCACATCCCACACCATATAGTGTCATATAATGCATCCATATACTGCACATCCCACACCATATAGTGTCATATAATGCCCATTATGCCAAAATTATGGGCAACAGCATGGCCATGACAGAGTGACAGAATGAAGCTAGATAGCATCTAAAACATGCAATAATTGACCCTGACACTATAGGGGACGGCATGCAGAGGCAGCGGCAGCAGGCTAGAGAGTGGCATGGCGACATACCCTAAATGGACCAATGGGTGGCAGAGAGGAACCAAAGGAGGTGAGCAAGAAGCGTGCCCGTTCCCTATGTACAGGAAGTATAACTATATTTAATACGCCCCCCCCTGTGTACAGGAATATTAAACTGGTACTATAAACTGCCCCCTGATGTACAAGATAAGACTAGTATTAATACTTCCCCTAGGGACAGGAATAATAAATACTATTACATTAAGCCATCCCTATGCAGTACAAGAAGTATAACATACTATAATACTGCGCCCCTATGTACAGGCATATAACTACTAGGTTAATACTGCACCCTATGAACAAGAATATAACTGCTATAATACGTCACCAGTACTCAGGATGATTATCACTACTATAATATGCCCCTAGTACATGAATATAACACTAAATACTGCCCCCATGTACCAGGAAATAGACTACATATACTGCCCCCTATGTACAGGGGGGAAAAATAAACTACTCTAATATGCCCCGTAAGTAAGGAAATCCACCTAACTATACTACTGCCCCCCTATACAGAATAAACTACTATAATCGCTCCATATTGTACAACATATAACTACTATAATATGCCCATATGTACAAGATGTAAAGTACTATAATAATGCCCCCTATTAAGGACATATAATCTACTATCAATGTGCCTCCCATGATACAAGTGTCAAATAGTCTATATATACTGGCCCCCAGTAACTAGAGATCATCACTACTATATTACTGCCCCCTATATAAAAAGAATATAACTACTATATTACTGCCCCCTAGTACAAGAATCTAACTACTATCCTATGCCCCTATGTACAGGAATATACTACTACAATATGACCCGTCTATGTACAAGAATATAACTACTATAAATACTGCCCGTGACAGGAATATAATACTATAATACTGCCCCTTCAGTACATGCGAAAAAAGACTACTATACTACTGCCGCCCTAGTGCGACAAGAACAAATACTAAATATGACTCCCTTTGTACAAGAATATAAACTATTTATACTGCCCCCTATGTGACAAGAATGTAAACTCTATAAATACTGCACCCTATGCTACTAAGAATAAACTACTATAATAACTGCTACCTAGGTACTAGAATATAAATGCTATAAATAGTGCCCCATGTACTAGAACTAACTGCATAATATCTCGCCCTAGTCCCAATAATATAACTACATATTACTGCCCCCTATGTACATGTGAATATTAACTACCATAATCTGCCCCCCTACGTCGTACAACAAATGATACTACTATAATACTGACTCCCTATTGTACAAGAATATAGCTACTATACTAATGAATCCCTAGATGACAGAATATATACTACTATGGTAGAATACGCTCCCTTTGTACAAGATATGAACGTACTCATAATACTGCTCCCTAGTGTCAAGAAATAATCATACGATGATACTGCTCCCTATGTCACTGAAGCACTATAACTACAAATACTGCCGCCTAGTGATACAAAATCTAAAGATCTACGTAAATGTACGCCTCCCCTAGTGAATAGCGTAAATAAATCAACTATAATACTAGACCCTATGATACACGGAATTTAATACTAAATACTCTTCCCCATGTATAAGAAATATATACGTACTCAATACTGCCATCTATGTACAGAGAAGCATAAATATATACATACTGATTCCCCGTTTACAAGAAAGAAAAACTACTACAAGTACTTGCCGCCCATGTACAGTGTAATATAACTATCTCTTAATACTATAAGGCCCCCTTAGTACAGGCATATAACTACTATAATACTCGCCCCCGAATGTACAAGAATCTACAACTACATAATACTGCCCCTCTATGTACAAGAATTAACTACCGATAATACTGCCCCCCTAGTCCAAGAATAAAACTACAGATAATACTTCCCTTCTATTTTACACATACTATCCACTTTACTTATCCTCTTCCCCCTATGTACAATAATCTCCCCTATGCATACTTCCCCCTAGGACAGGAATATAAACCTACTATATACTGCCGTACCTAATGTATCAAGAATTCTAAAACTAACATGATACTTCCCTCTCTGTACAAAAATATAACTTATGACATAATACTGTCCCCTAACACATGATGTACCAGCAAATAGTACTATAATACTGCGCACCCACTCTATGTACAGTAGATATAACTACTTATACTCCTGCCCGCCTATTTCCACGAATACAACACTTCATTAATACTTCCCCTATTTTACACGGCAATATAAGACCACATAACACTTTCCCCTTATGAAGACACACTAATATAACCACACATCAGACCAGACCCCACACGATGTACAGAGTAATGATAACTACTTCCATGACTGACCTTATCCTATGTACAAGAAGTACTATCTCCTATATAGCTGGATCCCACTAGGACAAGACAGTAACTACTATAATAGAGCCCGACCCCTATGTTACAAGCATCTAACTGTACTAAATTACTGCCCCCTAGTTACAAGACAGAATATAACACTATTCATACTGCCGTTATTACAAGAATTGCACTTATAACTACACATATATATTGCTCCCTTTGTGATGTTACACCGAATATGTCTATTCCTCACACTACTGCTTCCACTATGCTACAAAGTAATAAACTATCTAGACTAATAGCTCCCTAATGCTACAAGAATTAATACTATAATACATGCTACCCTATGTACAAAATATACTAAACTTAATACGCCCCCTCTGTAAGGATATATACTACTATAATACTGTCTACTCTATGTACAAGAATTTAACTACTATAATACTGCCTTCCACAAATGAACAGGACTTGAACTACTATAAACTCCCCTATTGCTCCAAGAATATAATCGCATCACTGCCTATACGCTATGTACAGGATATAATACATATACTGCCCCTATGATACAAGGAATATAAATACTAATAATACGGTACCCTATGTACATGCATCTAACTATTATCATACTTCCCCATTTACAAGAAATATACTCCTCTTACGGAGTCTATGCCCCCCACTAGGACAAGCATAGAACTACATAATATGCCCCTCGCACACGATTATAACTACTGATAGATACTGTCCCCTATGTACAATCATAGTATACTACTATAACAGTATGCCCCTATTACATGAGAGTATAATCTAAATTACTTTCCCCTATACACATAATACAACTACTATAATAGTGCCCCGGAAGGCCCCCACTAGGACAATAGATATCACTATATAATTCACTGCACCAGTACACGAATATACACACATTTAATAGTGCCCCCTATGTACAGAAGTAATATAACTAACATATTAACTTACGCCCCCCATATGTACAAGTGAGATCTGCCTTACTTTTTCTTAAAATTGCCCCCCATGTAATATTGTTATTCTCAAGCTACGTAGTGTTAATACCTGCCCTCCTAGCTCACATTGGAATAATATAGCTACCTATACTGCCCGTCCCCGTACAGGCATCTTAGCTACTATATACTGCCTATCCAGTCTGTAGCAAGAAGTATAACTGACTATAATGACTTGCCTTCCACTACTGTACACAGGAATATGTAGTACTATATATACGCCCCCTAGACATGAACACACTAACTACTATGGGTTATTCGGTCTACCTCGGACTAAATGGCCCAGACTGTATTGATAAGAGAATATAACCACTATAATCTGCCCCCTTGCCTATTGTACAGTACCAACTACTATCTCACTGCATCCTAGAAACGTTGACAAGAATACATAATACTATAATATGCCCCCTATGTACAGGAATACAACTACTATAATACTGCATCCGAGTCAAGACATAATAACATAGCTATTCATACTGTCCTACTTTGTACAAATCCTATGCACATTAATACTTGCAGTCCCCAACGTTACATGGAAATATAAGCTACTAAAATACCGCCCCCTATGACAGCGAATATACCTACTTAATGTAGTGCCCCCTATTTAACAAGGGAATATAACTACTAGATACACTTACTGCCCTATGTACATAATATAACCCTATAACTTACGCGCCATGTAGAAGAAGTAAACTACTATGAATATAGACCCCATGACAAGTAAGATAACTACTGATAAATACAGCCCCCATGTACATAAATATAATACAATAATACATGGACCCCCTAATGTACAGGAAATAGACTTGTCTACTACTGCCCCTATGTACAGCAGAGTAAGTATAACTACTATTCTACTACTGTCCCCTATGTATCAAGGAAAATATAGCTACATAATACGGCCCCCTATGTTACAGGAATGGAATATAAGTTACTTATAATTACTGCCCCCTTATTGTACAGGGAATTAAACTACTATAATGTGCCCCTATGTTAACGAAGAAGTACTAGACTACTTATAATGCTATCCCCATGATATACAAGAAACGACTAGCGTCCTTATACTGCCCCCTAGTAGCAAGGAAGTATAAGACTACATTAATACAGCCCCCATGTACAGCATTACTCAACTACCTACACAACAGCCCCATGTACAGTAATATAACACTCTCAGATCTGCCCCGACTGACGTAC
Organism: Engystomops pustulosus; assembly: GCA_019512145.1. Taxonomy (NCBI): domain Eukaryota; kingdom Metazoa; phylum Chordata; class Amphibia; order Anura; family Leptodactylidae; genus Engystomops; species Engystomops pustulosus. The sequence continues at coordinate 28,904 of WNYA01001817.1, read as the reverse complement.
ATATTGCGTATATCAACTGACATAGCTGGAAATCACTAGACCCCCCTATGATACAAGAACTCTCTACATTGAATCACTGCCCCTATTACAGGATACTCTATGCCTCACTACTGCCCCACTATGTACAATAGGGACATAAGTCCTCTCCTTACCTCCCCACATTTACAAGACTCTAACTACTATCCCTACTTGCCGCCCTATTTTACATTACTACATACTATATCGATTACTTTGTCCTGGACCCCTATGTACAAGCTATTCACTACTTAATTATAGGCCCCTACTGTAACATATAAGAATTACTATACATCTCATATAACTTCCCACTATTGTCAACCCGAATATAAACTCCTAATTTCCTGTATTTCCCTCATGTCATCAGATCTCTACCCCATAATAGCTGCCACCTTCTGCTACATGAGGTATAACTACCTAAATACGCCCGCTAACCCTGTACCGTGCACTCAGCTAAATATTATAATATTCGGCCCGTGAAAGCGGCGCACGCTACCTCCTACTTGCCTGCTAGGTCCACCGACCACATAAAACAGTAATACTTCCGCCCTAGTACATGAATAAAGCCTAGTATAAATACATGCACGTCCCCTAGTACTACGGATAATAACATATAGTATGCCCCTATGATTTACCAGGAATTTATTAAACACATAACTATGTGCACCCACTGTTACACACGTGATCTAACTCCTCTTAATATGCCCCCGTAGCAAATAATTACAACTACGATCACCCTGCCCCCTATGTTACAAGAACTTATCAACATCCTATAAACAGCCCGCCTATTTACATTATCTTGAACTCACTTATAGGATACAGTGACACCCTCGAAATGTCCGCTAATCTCCCTCCTATCATTTCCTCCCCTCTGCCCCTTAAATAACTACTCTTTAATACTAGGCCCCCAATGTCTCACGTACTATTATGCCTATAATACTGCCCCCTATGTACAGGCATCTCACTCCTAGAATGTTACTGCCCGCCTTATGATCACGGAAGAACACTAATACTCATACACATGCACTCTCCTCCGTATTTACACCCGGAAATAGACTAATATAATACTGTAGCCCGACTGAACGTTACAGGATTATAACTACGGTATGATTACTGTCACCTCCCTAGTGCTACCGGCACATATATGTACTAAGTCTCATAACTGTCCCACCTATGGTTACAAGTGAGATAACTACTATAATACGCCCCCTTTTACAGAATTCTAACTACACATTACTTTCCCTATGTACAAGTGTATATTAACTACTAATAGTAATACACGTACCCCCTATAAAGTACAATAATGATAAGACTATTCACATTTACTTCCCCCCTTTTACAATACATTATTAACATTTACTATTTAATACATTCGCTTACCTATATTACATGTAAATAGAAATTACTATAATACTGCCCCCCCCTTAAGGTACAGGTAATTTTAATTTATTCCAATACAAGTCCCCCCTACGTAGCTGGATGATACACTTAACGGATACTAGGCACCTATGTAGTCAGAAATATAATTGACTACAATACTGACCACTCTCTAGACAGGGAATATAACACTATAATTACTTCCCCCTATGTCAGTAATACCTACTATATAATTCCCTATGTCCATGCAATAGTAACTGGCTATAATATCTCCCCGTATTTACAAGAATATAAACTACGTATAATACTTCCCTCTATTTACATTCCTTTAACACTACTATTAGTGATACTTCCCCATATTAACAAGACATACATCGCCTTGAAAATACTGCCCCTATTACATTGACTGTAAAGTACCGTATACATCTTCCCATGCCAATGTTCCGAATACATAATACTTATCATACTGGCCTTCCTATGTACAACTTATTAGTCATTTATACCACTATTACTACCTGCCACTATGCTACAAATAGTCAACTACTATAAATTACTGTCTCACCTATTTACAGAAGTAAAGAATGGCTACATAATACTTCCTCCTATTTTACAAATAATATAACATAGAATTACTGCCACCATTGTACAAGAAATGTAAAAGACTACATAATACTGCCTGCCTATGCATGACATGGAAATATATAGCTACTATAACTACTCGTGGCCCCCTTATTTACAATCTATATAGCTTTTAGAAGGAAATATAGACCTACTATTTAATGACGTCTCCCTCATGGAGATGCAATAAACACTAACATCTAACTACTTGTTGCCCATATTACAAGAAATATATGTAACTACTAGAATACGCCCCTATGTACAGGAGAATATAAGCTGGCACGTATAATACGCCCCTGACAAGAATATAACTACATATACTGTCCCCTATGTACAGGAATATAACTACTATAATACTGTCCCCACGTATGTATCACGAATATTAAGCTACTTACACTGACTCCCCTATGTACAGGAATATTCACTTACTATCATCACTGCCCCCTATGTAGACAAAGCAAATAACTGATATAAGTTACTGCCCCTATGTACAGAAGAGTTAAGAATGATAAGGATGTTCTAGGCGGGGGGAATATATATACGTCTCACTGATTAATCACGACCAGCTGGTACAATTGCTAGCACTGGCTCCACTTGACTGGTTTTCACTTCCTGTGATTTGGCTCTGTACATTGAGGTTGTCAGTATAGCGCGGTATATTGGTATAGTAGTAATTGGGGATTACTGAGGTTACGGCGTTTTATAGATGTGCAGATTACCTGCATAAAACTTCGGGGGGACATGAGGCCTTCCCGCACTCTCCCCTTACTCTCGGCATCACACTGAGGCGCTCGGACTGATCAATCTCTTGATATTTCCCATGCAGCAGTGGACGCGTATGTTCTATTTAGAATTCGTAGGGAAGGTGACTCGCTGTTCATGTTCCTATTACATGATGTGAAATGTCTCCACTCCTGTATCCGACACATCACGTGAGGGGAGCTACAATGCGAACCGAGACTCAGGGAGGCTGGCTGCACTAAAATAGCGAGGATGATTAAGAGCAGCGAATAAAATGGCCGGAACTATATAAAACTCTAAGGTTCCCAATATTAAGCAGTGGGGAAGACCTCAGTGTGTGCATGGTTAATGCTAGTTCATTCTCAGTGTAGGCCCCTCCTCTGCGTACACTGGGAGCCCCCCACATATTATAAACAGGAATATGGAAGCGGATAGTGCACGGGGATTTCAGGTGATATGTATGGCTTCCCGGACTCTCTTGTTGTGTGTTTTAAATGTTGTTCATTTCAGTGCAGTAAAAGTATCAAAATTGATGCTAGAACATATAACATTACCAAATGAGAGGTCATTTATCTCATACTTGTTTTGTATTGTCTTCCTTGCCGTCTGTCACACTATGTAATTTTGTCCGTTGCAGACTTCAGTATATCCGATCTCAATTTTATCCTTGTGTTCTTTTTTTGACGATCCCTTGTGCGAGTTTTTTTTTTTTTACAAAATTCTCAAGTCAAAATGTCACACAGATGTCTTCAAGTCACTTGCTTACCATTTTCTAAGTTTCTCTATAGTATAATTTTGCAGGACGTTTGCTTGTCAAAATATGCTTTCAAATTTAGTACAGTTTGTTAATGATAAAATGTCGTCTTGTAAACATTAGAACATCGTGACTAAATGGGTTTTACTTGGCGATTTAAACCAAAGTGTAAAATCCCCAGTTCTAAAAAAGTATTTCAGTTTGTGCCAAAAAAGTCTCAAAAAAAGTAACGGAAAAAGGGAGGTAAGACTTAATCAACTCCAATCTGTACAACAGCTGACCAATGCCTCAAAACCAGTCTTACTACAAAAAATAGTGCTTGGCGACACCAAGCTTTTACTAAGAACAGTACCTAGAAACCATACCGAACCTACCTAGATACATTACCGAACCGAATTCACATACAAGGATACGAGTACAGGCCAAGTCACTACATAGCATACAGTACCAGAGCCAAGCAGACTACATAGTTTTACATTACCGACTACTAATATGGCTCATAGATTCACGGGAATTGAAACAAGAAATGAACTATATAGCATAACATGCACCAGAAACCTCAGCTCGCAGAAAACCTAATGCCCACAAATACATATGATACATACCTAGAGCCTGATGTATCGCATATAAAACGGACAAGATAACCTATAACTAACATAGATTCATGACCCAGAACCACGAGTACATGCGAGAAACAGATCCCAACCAAAAATTATATTACATTCAAATACAGCAAACACAACTAAATCAGAATATACAAGCCAATACGTTATATTACCCCCCCCGACTACACAATGCAATTACTTGATTCACGCATATAAACTTGTACAACGAACCTAGTATTTTCAATCGCTACATAGATGTCAGGACTTAGAACCAAGTATTACAGCTACGACTTGAATGGACTGATTCAACCTAGATTATTCGATCGAAAACTGCTTTACAGAAAAACCAAGATAATGTTACCAAACTATAGATATCATTATGGAACAAGTATCATCTGATGGTTGGGTTGATTGTAAAGGAAACCCTGTCATTCAGAAATTGCCTCCATAACACACAACTAGCAGTTAGTTTGGTCAGTCATGCAGATGAGCTCAGCTATGCCAGATTAGTTTCGTTACTCATGCCCGTGCGGTTGACATGCATCACCAGTGGACAAATTTCAACTTGGAAGTGATATGAAGTACTAGGTTAGGATGTATGGAGGAAGCAGGCGATCTAAACCCTTGAAGTCAAGCTCTACATTGCATTCTAGTGACGCTATGCCCCTTTACTGTAATTACGGTCCTCATCGCAACTCAGTTGATCAGCATTCTCAGCTGAAAGTCCAGGGTGGAATGCTATCAACTTCTATGGGAGGAGGTCGTTCGAGAGGCTAGAGTAGAGCTTGACTGCAGTCGTTAAATGTCTCCGCCGTCCCGACTTATACATCTAACCTTACACCGCTTTCACATATCTGAAGCTGTTGCAACATCATTGCTGACACACATACTGATGGGGTTTATTAGGTCAATCTGATGGACGGGTTCCCTTTTAATACAGATCCGATTTTTTTCTTATACGTGATTTTGCGTCCACATATGCTTGCAATAACAGAGTCTATCAGAGATCGATCCCCCAGGAGTTGTCAATAACCAAAGGGGGCCCCTATAAGAATAAAAACTTAAATTAAAGAGGATTAAAAAATCTAATTGCCGACCTTTCTTTGAGTGGAAATAATAAAACACGTTTCCCCACCTCTCACTATGGTCCGATCTGAGTGAACCCCTCGATAGAGACACAAGTTCTAAAATTCCAGCTTCTTCAAATTTGTGCCTCCCCTTTAAAATTGCAATATAAAAGTGATGAAGGCATAAATGAGGCCGTGAATCAGAATACTCTTTATAAGGAGAGGTCAATTTCACATCCACTCCCATAGATTTCCGCGGGCTGTATCTCCTATCTAGCGTGATTGTGCCTGCCGAAGAGCAAAACGGAGGAGAGCTCAATGCAGTGCAGTGGTGGGCTTTTCTAGAGTAGTCCATGCACTGGAGATGGGACTCCTGGTCAGGTCCACTTTTCTGAGCGAGCACCAGAACTACCCAGTAGTCCCCCGTGCACAGCCAGGGACGGCGAGGGCGTGGCTAGGGACCTCACACAACATTTTTAGCATGGGAGTCCGCTTCAAGATGACTCTTTCAATAATAGAACTTCTTCCACGACCCCACCGCCACCACACAGGGACCTGCAGTCTCCTTAATATCTCATAGAGCTGGACGGATACTGGGATGTAGAGCACAAATCTCGACCACCTACCCGCCAATATTTGGCTACTGGTGCAGATGGACAGATAGGAGGAAACGACGACTTCTCTAGTATTTGCATAGTAGCATAAACGTCTGTCTAGTAGTAGAGTCAACATCTTCAGCAGTGACCGGTCCCTCCTCTCCTCTCATCCGATCCCGGAGATGTGTTTCATGTGCCCAAGTCGACCATGTGATCAATGAAATCGGGTATGGAGTTACAATCGATCAAACCGTAATAGCGAACGAAAAGGGAACCTCACGCATTCAAAAGAAAGAGGCAGGCAGCCCGTACATCCGCGCGACCACAACACCAGTGATGACAGCCACAAATACTTTGTGGTTTCAATGTCTTATCTTTCTTTTTAGCACATAAATGACAGTGCGTCGCCTCCGCAGGGAAGATGCTAAACAGTGAGGGTCTACAATGTTCTGGACTCTAGCTATTCACCACTGTGCGACACACTAGACGTGCATTCATGCTACATCCAGGGGTCTTGCTCGGAGAGCCTTGTGGCCACAGTGTCACTCGATTTATTCAGTGTTTTTGTCACACATTTTGCTACAGTAACTTATAAGAAACCAAGCTCGCCGTGCGCATGCAAAGATAACCATTAGTTGTTCGACTCCTATCTAGTTCCGACCAATCCAGAATGTTTGTGCTCCTAATAATCGATTCACTGATTAGGGACTTTTTGATTCAGGACTTCAAAACCTTCGGAAGCGACAGAAGTATGCACATAGCACAGAGAAACAGTTCTAGCCAACGCAGAGAAGTGTCCCTCACGTCGGTAGTCCGAGATAGCAATAGAGAAGTGAGCTGGAGAGCCGCGGACAGGACAGAGAGGGTTGAGTAGAAGTGTCCATCTGTTAGAGCCGGACCAGACAGAGACATGTGAGTAGGAAGTTATGAGCCGCAGACAGGACAGATGAAGTGTCCCCCGTTTGTAGCAGCTTAGAAGAGAAGTGAGTGGGAGCTGCGGGCAGGACACGACGGGTCTCCGTTGTAGCAGGATCGAAGAGAGTGAGTGGGCGCCGGCAGACAGGACGGAGAGCTGATCACCCTCTGTAGCAGGATAAAAGCAGATAGTGAGTAGGCGCCGGCAGACAGGACAGATGAAGTGTCCCCCCGTGCAGGTCAGCCAGGATAGACAGAGAGATGTGAGTGGGAGCCGCAGCCCGGAGCAGAGTAGAAGTGTCCCCCGTTGTAGCAGGATTAGAAGCGAAGTGAGTCTGGAGCCCGGTGCAGACATGTGACGAGAAGGTGTCCTCCGTGTGTAGCAGGACGAAGGCGGAGTGAGTGGTAGCGCGCGAGAGTACATGAGAAGATAGTTCCGTGGTATTGTGTCGGCATGGATAGAAGAGCAAGTGGTCGGTATTAGCTGCCCGAGCAGAGACAGAAGACGGTCACCCCGTGCTGGTGTACAGGATTAGAAGTCACAAGCGAAGTGATTGAGAAGCTGATAGACAGGCAGAGAAGTGGTCCGTTGGCTAGAGGTCTAGGAGATGATAAGTGCTGTGTTAACTTGAATACAGGACAGCTAAGAGCGGATTGATCCACTTTACTGTCGCAGTAAAGACAGAGAAGTGTACGTGCGAAAGGGTGAGCTCAGACTATACGATGAAGGTCGTCCTTGTAGGTTTTTCTGCATTATTCTAATATACTTTTCGTTTTTCTTCATAAATTACAGTATGAAAGTCTTTCACCCAATTCATCGGATAGTAGAAGGAGTGAGTGGTAGTCTGGCGGAGACTTAGGGTTGTTGGATGATTACATCGATAGTCCTTGTAGCAGGTATATATCGGAGATTTTGTAGTTGTTCTTGCTACAGACAGAGATCACGAGACAGTGTACACGCCGGCATCTGATATGCCAGGATTAGACGAGAAGTTGCTGGGAGTGCAGGAATAGTACAGACACAAGTGTCCCAACTATAGCACAGCATGATAGTAATTGTACTCGAGATATGAATCCACACATGCAGTCACAAGTTTTACAAAACACACTGCTAAAAGACAGGTGAAGGATGTGCACCTTGCTTCTCTTCTTCCTGGGGTCCAGTCGAAGTCTGAGGCTCAGTATATGATACCATCACCTCCAAGGAGGGAGGCTAGCAGTGGACTGTGGACGAGGAGCTGGAGGAGTACAGAGAGAGTGTCCCCCATGGAGCAGGATAGAGAGGAGTGATGGAAGCTGCGGGAGGGAGTACAGAGAGTGTCCCGTGTAGAGGATAGAAGAGAGTGAGTGGGAGGCCAGAAAGTAAGAGAGTGTCGCCCCATGTAGAGACTAGAAGAGGCGTGAGCGGAGCGCGGCCCGAGTACAGATGACAGTGTCCCCCATGTAAGCATGGATCGCAGAGGATGATTGAGTCTGCGGGAGAGTACAGAAGAAGGGTCCCGTTGTAGCGGAGAAGAATAGAAGAGGAATGAGTGGGGGGCTCTGAATGGAGGACAGGAAGTGTCGCCCTTGTCGCAGGACAGAAGAAGAAGCGTGTGGGGCTGCAGAAGAATGAGCCGCGAAGCGTCCCCCGTGATCAGTATATAATGAGTAAGTTGAGTGTTAGTCTTCATAAAGTGATATGAGCAAGTGTCCCATGTAGCAGAAGAAGATGGACGTGTAGTGGAGCGCGGGTAGTACAGAGAAGTTGCGCCCCATGTAGCAGCGGATATGAAGAGGAGGTCTGTGGAGTGCAGGAGGAGTCCCAGAGAGGAAGGTGTCCCGTGGAGCAGGATATGAAGAGAAAGGAGCGTGAGGGAAGCTGAGAAAGAGTTACAGAGAACGTGTTCCCCCGTGTGTATCAGCGATAGACGCGGAGTGAGTGGAGCTGCGGAGAGGAAGAGAAGTGTTGTCTTATAGCAGGGTAGGAGAGAGACGGAGTGGAGCTGCAGATCGAGGAGCAGAGAAGATGTCCGGTGTCGCAAGGATGGGATCCGAGGACCTGACCACATGCAGTGTCTGAGGGGATACTGCTGTCCGAATTAACAGTGGGTGAAGCAGGGAAGACCAGGCACTGAGAGGAGATACCATCCAGGGAAGCCACGCTGAGGAGGTCACTGGTGATACACAACCTGAGGACTGCAAATGTGGGGGTCATTTCTTCAGCTTCTGTGGTGCGGAGGGGGAGCAAGGGGTATGGGAGAATCAGAGATGGCTTGTTAGGGGACGGATCCTACATGTAATGAGCGACATCTGAGTCTACACAAGGCTAAACTGGAGCCTTAATTGAAAGTGATAAAGTAATGAGGCCGGAGCTCGGCGGATTCCCAGAGGAATGTAGACTTGTTATGATATCTGTCGCAAACAACGAGACATTGAGGCGAGTAGTAGAACAGCGAACAAATCTGACCCATCTGCTCGCTTCGTCTAGTCTATAGTGGATTCCACACCTAGTTCCAAAGTCTAAATGTATATAAGTCGAGATCTGCTAATGAAGATGGTATCGGGTAAACCTCTTCCTTCACTATCTCTGAAAGTCTCCATGAAGGGAAGTTCAAGTACCTTTTACTTCCACTTCCATCCCGGGTATTATGTTTATCACTAGTAAGTGACGTTCTCCTGGCCTCTTCTAGCTTTCCGTACCTAGTACACTATGTTAGCTTCTTACTACCTTGATTTGTTGCCTTTAGCGATTCGCCTCCACGACAGATTTGATATAAACTACTTCCTACGGTATTATTGTTCGTCCCTGCCCTGGCATTTCCCCTTTAACAATCAAATTCAAGTATACCTGACTGGCCTTCGTTCATTGTGAGCTTGCTGTGAGGTCACACCCAGGGTCTCTAGGTCTGAGCGTGTGGTCACACCCAGGGTCTCTGATTTACGAGCTTGTGAGTCACACCCCAGGATCTCTTGAGAGAGTCTGAGCTGTGAGTCACAGGCCCAGGCCTTCTGAGCTACTGAGTGTAGTGAGTCACCCCCAAGGGTCTCGAGTTCTGGCTGGAGGTCACACCCAGGGTCTCTGAGTTCTGAGCGGTGGAGGTCAGACCCATTGTCTCTGAGTTCTCGGGCTTGTGAGTCACACCAAAGGTCTCTGAGTTGAGCTGTGAGTCACACCCAGGGCTATTGAGTCTGAGGCTTCTGGGACGTTCACACCCAGGGTCTCTGAGTTCTGAGCTTGTGAGTCACCCCCAGGGTCTTGAAGTTGCTAGAGCTTGTGAGGCAACACGCCAGGAGGCTCATGAGTTCTGAGGCTCTGTGAGGTCACACCAGGTGTCTCGAGTTTCATGATTAGCGTCACCGACCCAGGGTCTCCTGCGTCTGTAGCTTGTGAGTCACACAGGGTTGATTGGAGCTTCTGAATGATTAGCTGAACTGCAGTATTTTTTTGAAAGCTGGGTAGGTCCGAGTCAGCTCAGTGTTAGTTTAGGGGTCTGTGAGGTGATGATGCCTCTGACGCTGCCTCAGATTCTTGGTGTGTTCCATGAGACTTCATCAATGTGGAATCCCAGTCACTCATGTGTTCTTTTATGTACTATTCGTCTTGATTATGGTACTGTCTTCCTTTTTTTTTCTGCCCTTGTCTGACCTTCAAACTTCATCTGTAATTTATCTTTATCTTTCTTTAATTCAATCCGATCCACTTAACCCTAACCCAGAAAATTAAATTTACCTTTGATTCCTGAACATTACATTAACCCCCTATCCCTCCTACCATAAAACCCTATATTCCTCCTTACCTATGCACCCATGCACCCACATCCTGCGCTGACCCAGAAAGCCTGTACGTCCTGCCTCTGACCGAACCCCCAATCATGCTGACCCAGAACCATGTATCCTGCAGAGATAGAGACCCCACATCCTGCGCTCCTGAATCCAGGAACAACATATGCTGTCTGATCTGGCACCCTGGTGCATCTTTCCTGTAGATGAGATGGAGTTGTATAGATAGATAGGATAGATAGGAGGATAGATAGATATGATATAGTAGCTCGATAGATAGGAGATAGATAGATAGGAGATAGCTAGGAGATTTGATAGCTTAGATAGATAGATAATATGATAGATCGATAGATATGATACATAGATAGATAGATAGATAGATAGATATAGTAGTAATACTTTATTTATATATTATATATCATTTATATAGATATATCATTATATAGTATTGTAGTATTTATATACGAACATTATTGACCTGATATTCTATATATATGTATATATTAGATAGATAATAAGATTACTATTGAAGATATATAGTATTTATGGAGATACAGATAAAGTATAATAGTATAATAATATATATATGATAGATCATATAGATGAATAGACATATTTATTATACATATTTATATATATATTATATAGATTCTATTATTAGGTACACATAGATATGCATAAGTATAATATATTATACCTACTTGACGATGAAATAGCGAGATAGATGACAATGAAGAGGGAATCGGAAGCTGAGATAGATAGATAGATAGGAAATGAGATAGATAGATCTAGATAGATAGATAATTAGAGCAGAAGAAGGAGATAGATAGGAGATAGATAGATAGATAAATAGATTAGATGATATGCGATAGATAGGAGAATAGAATGAATGAGATTAGATAGCATAGATCGATAGATAGAGGGATATGGCATAGATCGATAGATATATCATAGCCAGACTAGATAGGTAGATAGATAGATAGAGTAGAATGGATAGGTAAGATAGATAGATAAGAAGATAGGATAGAAGATAGATAGATAGATAGCATAGGGAGAAGATAGATAGATAGATATGATAGATATATCGATAGATAGCATATATACTATACAGAAGATCATGAGATCGATAGATAGATAGATAGAATGAGATAGATAGATAGTAAATAGATAGATAGATACTATAGATAGGAGATAGATAGGATAGACGATAGATAGAGAGCAGAACCGAATAGATAGTAGATAGATGGGATTAGATAGAATGAGAGATGAGATGAGAAGAAGCTAGAATATCGATAGGAGATTTAGATAGATAGATAGAGTAGATAGCTAGATAGATAGGGAGATAGATAGATATTTTTTTCAGAAGGTAATCTAGATAGGAGGAGTAAAGATAGATAGATAGGAGATAGATAGAAGAGATAGATAGATAGATAGATAGATCAGATAGATAGATAGAATAAATAGATAGATAGTGTGCGATAGATAGCGAAATAGCTAGGATAGAAGAGATAGATAGATAGATAGAAGAAGTAGTATGGAGGATAGGAAGATAGACTAGATCGCTAGATAGGGAGATAGTAGATAGAAGATGGAGATAGATAATAGATAGTAAAGATAGATAGATAGATAGCAGATAGATATTGAGACAGATAGAGCATGAGATAGATCTATAGATATGATAATAGATATGCGATAGATTAGATAGATAAATAGATCGATAGTATGATTCGGCGCTAGATATCTATATAACTAGCTAGATCTCAAGATAGGAGATAGATCGATCGACAGATAGCTAGATAGAATCTAGATAGCTCGTTAGATATTATAGATATGCTATTCGCTAGACTCTATATCTCTTCGCTATATCTATCGTCTTCTCTCTCTCGATAGATATCTAGTCTTGTCTGACTCTCTAATATCTTATCTGTCTTTAAGCTCTATTCTCATCATAAGATGATCAGGGCGATAGATAGAGATGAGATAGGAGAACTCGATAATAGATAGATAGATAGCAGATAGATAGATAGAATTAGGACTATGTATTTATACAATTCTTTTCGTAGAGAACCCACAGAGGATAAGTGTGAATGGCAGAGAGACCCCTCTGATGACCTGCTTTAATTGGAGCCTTGTGTTGTAGCGGTCGAGCGCTCCAGGCCCTGTGGGAGGAAAGCGTCCGGACAGTCCCCCGGGAAAAGGAATTACAGCGCCAAGGACATAAAAGGATACGTCGCCAAACAGAAAGAAACCAACGATAGTCGCCATCAGGACTCATTTCTCTTACCAGCAGTGACCCTCCTGTTCTGAGATTGTAGTCTCACAGGGATTCATCTCTCACTTCAATAATCATCCCATGTGTGGCTATATTTCTACATCATCCGCTAATAGGGAGATAACGAGAGAGAACAGAACACAGCCATAACAAAATTGGTTTCACAGTGTATCTTTATGTGATATCCCTGAGGTTCACATTAGTAACATTCAACCACGGAGGCTTATAAAATAATTCTCATCTTTTTTTCATCTTTTTACCTTATAAAATATAACTCTATAATACTGCCCCGCAATGTACAGTTAATTTATAGACTTTACTATTATACTTCCGCGATTATTGTTGCATTGAAATTAAACTATAATACTGCCCCATTACACGAATAGAACTCCATAATACTGCCCCTATATGTACAAGAATTATAACTCTATAAACTGCCCCCTAACAATAAGTCATAAACTACTATAATTCACTTCCCCTATTTACACAAGGAATGATAACTACATAATACTGCCCCCCCCGGTATTGACAGTCAAACTACACTTACTAGTAAGATTGTCTCCATTTTACATTATAAGCACTATTAATTTATTCCCCATTTACAAGGAATATAACTACTATAATACTGACCCGATGTAGGAGATATAACGATACTATAATACTGCCCCTAGATACCAAGCGATATAAAGTTACTATAATACTGTCCCGCCCTATGTAAGGAATATACACTTACTATAACACTGCCGGACATGTACAGGAATAACTACTATAAACTGCCCCCTATGTACAGAATCTAAACACGAGATAATACTGCCCCCTAGTGTAAGGAATATTAAACTACATAATACTGCCCCTATGTACAGGAAGATAAACTACATAATCCGCCCCCATGTACAAGTATAATACATAAACTGCCCATATGAAAGAATAAACTTTTTTTTTAAAACTATAATATGCCCCTATTTACATTAATATATACTACTAGTAATACTGTCCCTATTTTCAGGTAACAAACTATCATAAACTGTGCCCCCAGTATTTTACAATAATACACTACATATATTAACTGCCCCCTATGTAAATGAATATAATACTATACTCCACCACTAATTCTCATGTAATGATAATCCTATAATAGACGCCTCCTTAGTGTTACAATAATGTAACCTAGCGTTTAAATTTACTGGCACCCCATTTATCACAGTGAATACATATAACTTACATAATATGCCCGCTATTTTACAAGAATTATAAACTGCGATAATACTGTCCCCTACTGGCCAAGAATATAAGCTATCAGTAATACTTGCCCCCGTGTAAATGACTATAAAATAACTACGCCCCTATTTACCGGAAGTATAACTACCTATAATACTGCCCCCTATGTTACAAGGAATAAACTATAAATTACTGCCCCCTATGTACAGGAATAGATAAACTATAAATACTGCCCCCTTGCCCCCTATGTACAAGAAAAACTACGATAATACTGCCCCCTATTACAACGGATATATAACTACTATAATATGCCCCCTTGTACAAGACTATAAACTATAATACTGCCCCCTATGTAATGAAATAAAACTACTATAATCTAATTTCCCCCTGATGTACAGGAATATATAATAACTTCCCACGTTTTTTACAGGCATATAACTTCTATTTAATTTACGGTCCCCCCCCATAAACGTCCATAATATAACGTACAAAATTACAGCCGCGCTATGTACAAGAAATGTAACGACATATAATAATGCCCCCTATGTACAAAGCATATAACTACATAATATGCTCCCTGACGGAATAACAAAAAACGACTAAGTATATGCCCCTAAATGTACCGGAATATAACTACTATATACTGACCCATATGTAAAGAGGAATAACTACATTTATATACGCCACCCTATGTACAAGAATATATTACTGACTATATTCACTTCCCCCGATTCTACCAAGAATATAAACTACATAATACGTCCCTATGTACAAGAAAGAATTAACACTATAATTACTGCCCCCTATGTAAAGGAATATAACTTACATAATACTGCCCCCTATGTACACGATTAACTACTATAATACTGAACCACTATGTACAGGAATTAACTACTATAATACTCGGCCCCTATGATACAGGAATATAACTACTAGTAATACTCGCCTCCGTAGTACATGAAAAACTAGCAATAACTGTCCCCTCTGGTACAGGAATATAACTTTTTTTAGAATTTTTACTAGAAGACTGACCCCTAGGAAGGTCAGGAAAGTAACTACTATTTAATACTGCCCCCTCGTACAGGGAATATAACTACTCATTTAATACTGCCTCCCTTTGCTTACAAGAACATAACATATAAGTACTGACCCCTATGACAAGAATATAATACTATAATATGCCCCCTATGTCCAAGAATAACTACTATTACTACTTCCCCCCCCCCTACTGTACAAGAATATAACTACTATCACACTGCCCCATGACACGCATATAACTACTATAATTACTCTCCCCCGCTGTACCGGAAAGTAACTCCTGTAAATACTTCCCCTATGTGAACAGGAATATCAACTACTATAATACTGCCCGCACTATGTACAAGAAGTATAAACTACTAGATACTTCCTCTATTGCACAAAAGATAATGACATATATGTACTAACTGCGGCGCCATTGTACAGAGAAGTATAAAACTACTCGAATACTGTCCCTGTGTGACAAGGAATTAACACTATAATACGCCCCCTATGTGACAGGGAATATGACTAATATAATACTGCCCTATGTACAGGCATATAATATAGAATACTCGCCCCACCTATAGTACAAGAATATAACTACTATAATAATACTGCCCCGTATGTACAGAATATAACACTATGAATACTGCCCCTATGTACAGGATTATAAACTACTATAATACTGCCCTATGTACAGGAAATAAATAATTAATACTGCAGACCCTATGGTAAGAGGAAATAAACTACCTATCAATATTCCCCCTATGACAAGTAATATAAACTACTATAGTACTTCCCCCGTAGTTTAAATAAAAATGTACCAATTTAATCACTTTCACCCTATTTAACAGTTGAAGATAACTACTCAGTGAATACTGCCCCTATGCCAGAATATATACTACTACAATAATTCCCCCTATTTCCCAAGTAATATTAACTACATATATCACTGTCACCCGCCCTAGTACCAAGAATTTAACACTATCAGTTACTTTCCCCTAGTCCCACTAATATTCTAACTATCGTCATAATTTCTTTGCCCCCTACGTTTATATGATGTACAGATAGACCACTATATTTGTTTAAGTACTTTCCTCCCTATTGTATCTAAGCAATAGGTAACTACGTAATTATTCCCCACAGTATTTTACATTGTAATATATACTACTATTAATTACTGCACCTACACTTTACCGTAATGATATAACTAGCTATAATACATCCTCGCTGTATTTCCGAAGTGAACTAAATACGAAATCTGCCCCTATGTACAAGGAATATTAACTACATAAACTGCACCACCCACCCCTATGTAAGGAATGTACCACATAAATAATGCCCCCTAATTACAATTTAAATTTGTAACACTCCTGTTAATACTTTGCCTCCCTTACAATCAATGTAAGCACTACTAACTATTCCCCCATATGTACAAGAATATAACTACTATAATACGCCCCATCTAGTACGAATATACACTACCTATGAATAGCCCCCCTAATGTTACAGGAATATAGAAACTACTATAATACGGCCCCGACTATGTGACAAGAATATAATACTTAGTAATACTGCCCCTATGTACAAGGCATTAACTACTATAATACTGCCCCCTACTGTAAAGAATGAACTACTATAATACTCCCCCATGATACAAGAATATTTCAACACTATAAGTAATGCCCCATATATGTACATGAAAATAAACTACGTATTAAAATAGCTGCCCTATGTACAAGAAAATTAAACTACTAGATACGTCCCCCTGCGTACAAGAATAATAACTAGCTCTATAATACGTGCTCCGCAGTACAGAATAATTTAAGTCACTATAATACTGCACCCTAGTACAGGACTATAAAACTTACTATCATACTGCACTCCCCCTATGTACATTGGAAGTATAAGCTACTAAATACTGTCCCATCTATTTTACAAGTGAAACATTATAATACATAATGCTACAGTTCCCCCTATTTACAAGTAATAGTAAACTACTAAAAAAGTACTTGTCCCCCTGATATTACAATGAAATTTATTACTTACCACTAATACTTGCACCCCTATGTAAAGGAATATAACTACATAAGGCTTCCCTATACAATGATTAATAACATTAATTTACTTAACCCAATGACCATTCACAACTACATAAGAACTCCCAACCTAGTACAGAAACTCCTAATTACGCTAATAATACTGCTCCTATGTACGAAGTATAAACTACTATAATACTGTTCCCATGACAGGGAATAACTTACTATAATACTGACCCAGATGTACAGCTGGTAATTAAACACTATTAATACGGCCCACCTAGTAACGGAAATAAGATCTACTTAGTATACTTCCCCCTATTTCAACGAAACATAAACACTAAAGTTACTGCCACCCCATGCGTGCCAAGAATAACATACTACTATAACTTACTGCGCCAAGGTAACAAGAATATAAACTACGATAATTACTTCACACCTGTACAAAATATACACTACTTATAATCTGCCCCTCCTATGTTACAATAAATGAACTTACTATTAATACTGCCCTCCTAGCTACAGGAAGTATAACTACGTTATACATATGCTCCCCTATGTACCGGAATATAACTACTCTATCCTTAGCCCCCTATGTACAGGAATAAGACAATACTATCAGATACTCCTTCCTGAGAGCCCATATGAAATTATAATACTATAATACGCTCCCTATTACCAGGAATAAAGCTACTAAATACTAGCAACTCCTGGCACACAAGAAAGGTAACTACCTATAATACTGACCCCTATAGCTACCGGAAGTCACACTCTATAATACTTGCCACCGCCCCTGATGTACCGGAATTCAACTACTGTGGATTCATACCTTCGCCCCCTATGTACAAGCCCTTCAACCCGTATAATCCGCCCCCATTATGCACACAGAAATATCCAGACTATGAAATGAGCTGCCCCCTATGACAGGAATATAACTATATAATACTGCCCCCTAGAGTACAGGAAATAAAACATAAAAACTGCCCCTATGTTACAGGGAAACAAACACTAGTGAGATACTGCCCCCCTACTGTACCAAGAATATCACTACTATAAATACTGCCCCCCTGATGTACAAGAATATAACTATATAATATTCCCTATGACAGGGAATCTATAACTAATATAATACGCCCTGTACAGGAAATAAAATTACTATAATACTGCCCCCTAGGTACAAGAATATAACTACTATAGATACTGTCCCCCTATTAAAAATAATTGTGTAGTACACTTATAATATTCGCCGATTTAACAATAATATAACATACACATGTAATCACCTTCCCCATGGTCCATGAATATCGCTACCTATAATACTGCCTCCTATGTACAAGAAATTAACTATATGAAGTAACTGGCCCCCCTGTAGGCCGGACGTTAAACTACACTACTGCCCTCTATGCAAGGAAGCTAACTATCTATTACATATGCCCCTTTATGGACAGAACAACCTACTATTAATACGCACCCTATGTACAAGAATATAAGAATACTATAATACTGCACCCCGCGTGTACAGGAATATAACTACAATAATTACTGCCCCCTATGTACTAGGAAATGCATAACTACTATAATAGGATGCCCCCAGCGTCAAGAATGTATACTACTATAATACTGCCACCCTATGTACAAAAGAATATATAACTACATAATTACTGCCCCCTATGTACAAGAATAACTACATATTTTTTTTTAAATACTGCCCCTATACAGGAATATACATCTACTATAAACTGCCCCCTATGCTACAAGAATATAATACTATTAATACTGCCCCCTAGTACAAGAATGTAACTACTATAATACTCGCCCCCTATTTACAAGAAATGTAACTACATAATACTGCCCCCTAGGTACAGAATATAACTACTTATATACTACTGCCCCTTTTTACGATCATGCATCATCACCTACTAAATAGAGTGCCCCTATGTAACAGTATATAAACTTTCTATAAACTCCCACGCTGTACATGAACATCACTACATAGCATACGTGCCTCCTATGTACGACATAATATATAACGTTACTATACTATCCTGCTTGCCCTTTTATACAAGATGTTAACGTAACTATAAATACTGCCCGCTAGCCAGCAAGATGTACCTACTATATTAGAAGTGCCCCCCATGTACAGGAATCTTAGCAGCTACTAGCAATACTGCACCTATGAGGACGAGAATATTATAGAACTTAGTAAATACGGCCCCTGCGTACAAGCGAATAACTCCGTAAATACTGCGCCCTATGCTCGGAAATATAAACTACTCACTAATACTTGCCCCTAATGTACAAGAATAATTCTATATTACTCGCCCCTAGACAAGAATATAACTACTCTAACCTAGGCCCCCTATGACAGACTATAACACTTACTAAAACTGCCTTCCTTCATTTCTCCAGACGAAACTACACGTAAACTGCTCACACCTATGTACACAGGACATGGAACATTACTATAAAGTACCCACCTATGTAAAGTAATGTAAATTACTATAATACTCACCCCCATTGGTACAGTGTGAATGATAACACTATGAGAACTGCCCCGCCTTGATGGCCAGGAATAATAATACTCTAAACATGCTGCCATATATACAGACTAGTAACACTACGATTTATAATATGCCCCCCTATGTACACACGGAATATAACCTAGACCTTATACTAACATAGCCACCACTTTACAGGGAATATGCAACTGAGCTATAATACTGCCCTCTGATGTACGGAGTAATATAACCGTACGATAATAGCCCCGCCATGTAGAAGAATATACCTACTATAACTACTGCCCCTTTACAAGAATAACCGACTATAATTACCTGCCCCCTATTGTACAAGACCTAACCTGATCTCTACGTGCCCCAACATATAAAGGATATTGAGTAATGCTACTATAATACAGCTCCCCTAGGTACAACGGCTATAACTACTATAATACTTCGCCCCTATGTACAGGAATATAATATCTATTATGTACTGCGCCACTAGTCCAGAATAGAACATACGTATTAGATACTCCCCACTATTGTACAAGATATATATACTATATATGACTTCCCCCATGTACAAGAATGAACTACTATCATAATGTCACCAGGGTTCCTGGATCCTCTTCTCATCCCTGTCCTTCACTGTATTAGTAGTTATGAGCCTCTTTGCGGTAGTGTAGATCTGTACGTTATCAGGATTGACTATGAACTTTGTCTATACACGATGCTCCTCGTCTTTTGAGCTTGTCGATGAAATGTTTGACATCCATTTACTGAGTTGAAGAATATCAACACTTTACAATCTTTGTTATTTTTTCCTGGGGCTATTGGTTGTCCCCGCCTTCTGCGCGCTCCTTGGGGCGGGTCCTGTGACACCGCCGGTGTGCGTTGCTGCCCCTGACGAGGTTGAGATGAGCGAGAGCAAGAACGGATACGAGACGCAGGATTTTATCTTCAACTGAACGTTCAGAGCAGCACTTACCAGCCAGTTGTTGATTTTTTCGCATTTACTTCCATCACATTATGGTGGAGAAATTAAAGTAAATGAGCCCAGGGATGAGAGGGATTTTATTCTTTTTTTTTCTAGTCTTATCCGTGATACATTCCCGAGGCGCTGAGAGAGCTCCTGACCCGGCAGCACCCGACCAATGGAAATTCGCCTTTTCTTATATCATGATTTTATGATGGCAGATACGTGTAAGGAAAACATGTTTCCATAACTTGCATTTCTATTGACAACTTTCACTTTGATTTTTTTTGAATATTTCATGGCAGAACTTCCTATAATGTTACCCCAAAGACACCATTATGGTAACTATAATATATTACCGACATTGTAGTGCACAGATAACTATTACTTATCTTACTACACAATCCCCACATGACAGTCACAACAAAAATTGGCAATCTTTCATCCATCATGTCTTAGTGCTACGAGATCATATATCCTATAGTCTTACCCATCCCACATTCACCCCACCGTCATGGCGAGACATAATAGGTATCCAGCATAATACTATATACAGTCATATTAATACCGCCATTTAGTGCAACGAGTAATACTCCTATATACTACAAACATGGACCACGCACTGAGCACCACCATATCATGGACATAATTAAATCACATATACGTAAAAGTCATATAATACTGCATTTAGTGCCAAGTAAGACTTTACTATATACTACACCATCCCAATGACACAACATAAAGTGGCAACGTATAATCCATTTATATAGTCTACGAGATAATATATATATACTACACATCACACATTGCACCCCATAAATTGTGGCAACTAATATAGTCCATATACGTATGTAATGTCAATTATAATAGCACCAGTAGTTCCAAGATACTCTACTATCATTACACATCCCACATTGCCCACCATAGCGTTGGCAACATTTAATATTCTATCCGCAATCTATAAAGTTATATAATACCACAATGTGGCTGCCACAGAAATCAACTACTGACTTACACACCCCAACTGGGCACCACACCACAAGTGGACAACCATAATATATACACCTCATACCATATAATCTCATATGTTAATACCACGACATGTAGTGCTAAGATATACAAATATACTACAAATGCCACATTTAACCCCCCCACAAGTGGCTGACAGAATACAGCCATATAAGATATCTTCTAGAATACCTTGACTTCCTTTTTATTGCAAGTATCGATACTCCTATATACTACACATCACACAGTTGAAAAAAAAGGTATAAGTGTGTCCAAGTAAAAAGAGGTCTCATCACCTGAGTGATTCTCACCCTTTTCTATCTGAGCACAAACAGTCTGTGTACCCATCACACGATGGGCGAAATAATGCATGCCGATTCGTACTGTGCACGCAGGGGTAATACAGCGGGTGGGGTCAGGGGCAGCCCCGCATCGGACCTGACCAATAAACAGAATGCGAGGATGTGCACCATTATATCATATTGCCTGCACGATGTCCCAGCATAATATGTCTATAAACATATACGTTATTAATATGGCAGTCTATAGATGTGTCTCTGGTGTTCTGCGTATACACGTATGAGTGTGCCATTGTCACTGTATGTATGGTTGTATATGCAATGACGGTATTTTAGATTTTTGCAGTATACTAAATATTGAATGGATGTGTAAAGTGCGAAGGTGGATGACCCAAAGCAGTAGATTGCTGACGTGGCCCTGTCTCTCTAGTACGCCCATGTTTCTTGTTACTATAATACCTGCATATAAGTGCCAAGAGTATACAACTAATCTATACACCACGCACAGCTCTACATGATCACATCGATAGTGCCCATATAAGTCTTATCAATACCCCCATATGGCCATATAAGCCTCCAATATGCACTCCCACACCATATATTTTATATAAGCCCACTATACTGCACCATTCCACCACACCACATAGTGCCATATAATGTATCCATTTATAGCTCACATCCTTCACACCATTAGTTTTCATATAATTCATCATATACGCCCACCCCCCCAAAAAACACCCAATCTGAGTCAATGATAATTCATTCCACTGGACTTTTGTCACATACCCACAAGCCATTCTATTTCACTTAATGGCCATCCATAACTTCACATAACACGACCTATATGTATTTCTTTTAATGTCTCCCATTATATGTCCCATCCCACACCATAATGTTTTCAATAAGCATCCACATACTCACATGTCTCACAACCATACTAGTTCATACAATTGCATCAATGATCACTTGACATCTCACACACTTTTTTATTGGCCCATATAACTTCATCCGATATAGGACAATCCCCCACACCATAAGCATGTGTTCATTTAAATCATCCATATTACTGCACATGCCACACACATATAGTGCCCAATATGATCACATATACTTGCACATCACCACACCATAGTAAGTTTCCTATAAAGGGAATCCATATGTGGCACATCCCCTACACATCTAGTGGCATAGAACTGCACACATAGCACATCTCACACCATATAGTTGTCATATAATGCCTCCATTATACTGCACACCCACACACATTATGTGTCATATAATGAGGTTTAGTTTTTTCCCCCCTCCGTACTGCACATGACACACCATATTGGATATGGTCATATATTGCATCCATATACGGCACATCCCACACCTATCATTGTCATCGGACATGTATCAAGTTTTAAACTGCGACATTCCACCATATATTGTTCGTAGTAAGCCTGATCCATATATACTTCACATCTCACACCACATATATTTCATAAATGCACAAATATGCCCATCTTCACACCCATATAGTTTTCATATAAGCCTCCATATACTGACATTTCCTGATCAAGAGCCATTATAATGTCAATCATGCATCCATTAATAATGCACATATCACACCTGTATTAGTGCATCTAATGCCTCCACGATGCAATCCCAGACCCAGTTATAGTGTTGCAGAAACGCTACTCCATTAATTGCGCTCCACTCATCACCATATAGTAGTCATTCAAGATGCAGTCATATAATGCACATACCTACACGCAATAGGTGTCATAAATGCATCCATATACTCCACACCCCCAAACCATTTATAGTGTCATACTAAATGCACCATTATACTGCACCTCCCACACATAGGTATTAAGCATCCTATATCACATCCCGACACCAATCAGTGTCGCATAGTAAGCTCCAATAGTGACATCTAAAACTCATATAGTGTCATATAATGCATCACATATTATGCCCATCCCACACACTATAGTGTCAATAATGCAGCCCTATACGTGCACATCGACACACCATATAGTTCCATAAGTATCCAGATAGTGTTTGTTTTTTTTACACATCCCTACACCAGATAGTGTCATATAATGACAGGCCAGTTTTTAACGGCACATCCCCATACCAATAGTGTATCAATAATGCCTCGCAATACTGACACATCCCCTACACCATAGTTATAGTGTCATAAATGCATCAAGATACTGGCACATCCCACACCATAAGGGGGGTTTGTTTTTGGTCATATAATTGCATTCATATATGCCCACATCGTCCCACCATATTAGTGTCATATAATCATCGCCAATATACTGCAAATCCCAACACCATTATCGTGTACTATAATATCACAGTTCCCATATACTTCACATACCCCCACCCCCAGATAGTTGTCGCTTAATGCATCGAATCTAGTGCACACCCGACACCTATAATAGTGTCATATACGACATCCACTATACTGCACATTTCACCACACCTATCGCTGGTCATATAATGCGCAACAATATACGCACATCCCACACCCTATCGTGTCAATAATAATGGTCACCTCATACCTCATACGCCCAACGCACACGCATGTATAATTGTCATCATAATGCTTCCAATAATTGCAATCTCACACCCATATCGTGTCAATCATGGTGCACCTCCAAAAATGACACATCATCACATCCAATAGTGTCGATATAAGCCTCGCGAGGTATATAAGCCAACATCCACACCATATGAAAGTGTCATAGTATGCCATCCCTACTACTGGACGACCAACATATAGTGTCATATTAAGCGATCCATATTATGCACATCCAAACCATATGTGTCTACAGTAACTGCATCACAATATAACTCGGACACATCCCCACACCATATAGGCATATAATGCCTCCATCATAAGCGGCCACATCCCAGCACACATAAGTGTCATATAAGCATTCCAGTATACGTGCACATCCCACACCATAAGGTCATATAACTGCCACTGCCATATCTGGTACAGTCCCAACACCATAATGTGTTCATATAATCATCCCATGATACTGCACAACCCCCCACCCTATATTTTTTAATAAGCCTCCATATACTGTCACACTCCACACCATAATCAGTGTTCAATATGCAGGCATATATTCAATTCCACACCCTATTATGGCATATAATCATCAATCTGCACCTTCCCACACCCCTAGTGTCATATAATGCATCCAGTATTACTGCACATCGACACAATCGATGTCAGAGATAACTGTATCCATATACTGCAATCCCACACACATATAGTGTCATATAATGCAATCCCTATACTGCACATCCCCACACCATATAGTGTCATATAATGCATCCATATCTGCACTATCACCACCCCAGTATAGGTCATTATAATGATCCATCTACTGCATCCACCCATTAGTGACATATATGCATCCATATACTGCACAGTCCCACACCATATAGTGTCTATAATGCCATCCAAATAGTGCACATCCCACACACATATTAGTGTCTATATGAATGCCTCCAATACTGCACACGTCAGCACATATAGTGCCTATAGATGCCTCCATATATTGCACATCCACTATCATCTAGTGCATCTAATGCCTCCATAATACGCACATCTCACACCATATAGTTTTTCAATAATTGCATCCATATACGCACAGATCTCACATCCATTAATTATGTTTTCATATACATGCTCCCATATACTGCACATTCCCAACCATATAGGATATAAATGCTAGCCATATACTGTCAATCCCACACCAATTTCTATTGTCCCATCATTCAGCCGGCATAACATCCATTTATCCGCACACCCACTATTATTTCCTATAATTCAGCCATCTACTTCCACATTCACACCATTATAGGTTTCATAAAGATTTATCCATATGACTTACATGCCCACGCTACCATATATTTTCATATAAGTATGACCTCGCTCCCACACCATTATTTTCATAGAATGCAGCATCATACTTGCCAGCATACCAACCCTATATAGTGTTCATTATAATGTCAGCTTCCCAATTATACTGCACATCCCACACCATGGATATTTTCATATATATCCTCATATTAACTTCACATTCCCACATCCGATTGCTTTTTCTATAACTTCAGTGCCAATATTCACATCCACACACCCATATATTTTAAATATATTCATTTCCATATACTTGCACATCCCACACCGTATGTTATATAATTTCATCCCTATTTTTCACAGTTTTTCCCTAAACCATATATTTTCATTCTATTTAATGCTCCTATACTGCACATCCCACACCATTAAGATTTCATACTAATCATGCCATAATACATGCACATCCCCCACAGACCATGTATGGTTCATGAAAATTTCATCCCAATATACTTCACATCGCCACACTCAGTATAAGTTGGAAATTATTTTATTCAATTAAGCCCCAGACTGCAATCTTTGCACCACGCAATATAGTTCAATTTTAATTTTTCATCCCTATAGTTCCCATCCCCAACACAATTTGTGTTTTTACTATGAAGGCCATTGACCATTAACGCACATCCCAACACTCTATATTGTTACATTAATTATCATCTTACTGCACATCCCAACACATATATTAATGTAATAATCACCTTCATATGGCACCTCCCACACCATGCATCGTTCATTGTAATTCCTCCATTTACTGCACACCCCACACCATATAGTTGTCATCATGAATTCATCCCCTTATCACTGCCACATCCCACACACAATCTATTATTGTTCCCTTAATAGACTCCATTATACCTGACTGTCACTCCCGGCCATATATATTTCATATAATCATGCACTATATATTCACCACAAACCCAACACCAATAGTTCATATAGATGTGCCTCCATATTAATTCACTAGTGCCCAACAACCAGATGGAGTGCTCATATATATGATGGGGGGGTTTTTTTTTTTGGCAGCCATATACTGAACATCGCACAATTATAGTGTCAATATGTATGCCATATAACTTGACACAAGTCCCCACACCAACATGATGTGGTCAATAATCATCCGATATACCGCGACACCCCACACTCATTATAGTAGTTCATGAATGTATTATCCATAAATTCACATCCAAGCCATATGAGTGTCATATCAAGTTCATCCATAGCTGTGCGTCCGCAACACCAACCACCACTATGTGTAATATTAATGCTCGAAATTAACTGACTACCATCCCACACCATATAGTGTCATTAATTGCCTCACCATATACTCCATCCCCACCAACCAATACTCTGATTTGAGTTTAGGCTTTAAAATCAGCTCATTATTACCCTTAAAATGCTTGAAGAAGCGTAGTCGATCCGACCTTTTTCTATTCTCTGTATGTTTTCTCGTTCTTTCTAATACACTCCACCCCATTTACATTTCAATTTAGTACTCTGATCATTTTTTCAATTTGTTTCCCACAAGTTCTTTTCCCTCTACATTTACTCTTTTGCACACCCACACACCCCTTTAGTCACTCCCCCTCATCTCAATTCTTCGTGCCACACCACGGGTAGCAATGGACAGGAAACATCAGGGGCCAGCATGCATGGATGCCCTGATGCTGCTGAAATACGCAACGCATTTAATGCCACAAAATTATGGCGCAACAGCATGGGCCCGACAGCAGGACAGATGAAGCAGCTCGGATCTAGACAACATCGCCTCATTGACCTGACATATAGGGGACGGCAATGCAGAGGCACGGGGGCCCAGCAGGCGTATAGAGAGTGGCGAACATAGTGCGGACGTAGCCGCTAAATGGACTCAGGCTCAAACCAAGGGGGTGCCGAGTAGGAACCAAATCGAGGTAGAGCAAGAGCGCTCCAAGTTAATGCGCACGTATTAACAAGTTGCCAGCTATATTTTTGGATTACACAGCAGGGTGGCGACAAAGTTAACATGGAAGCCATGAAAACAACCCCAAATTCTGCCTGACACAGCTCGTTTGATAAGGGGACCATGTATGCTTACAGTTCATGCCAGTCGCTGCACTGGCTGCCAGTCTCCTTTCGAATAGTTTAAAATAATAATAACCCTCATCCATAAAGCTCTGTATAATGCTGCACCCCCCTACCTCTCCTCTCTTATCTCAGTCTATCGCCCAACCCGTGCTCTTAGATCCGCCAGTGATCTTAGATTAACCTCTACCCTAGTGCGGACCTCCCACTCGCGTCTCCAAGACTTCTCTAGAGCTGCACCAATTCTATGGAATGCTCTGCCCTGGACTATCAGACTAATACCTAACCTCCAAAGTTTCAAACGTGCTCTTAAAACCCATTTCTTTAGGCAAGCCTATAACACTCATTAACTGCATGAAGTTTTAACTCTTCTACTAACCCGTCCTGTGTCGTCCTCCCATCTGTTATCCAGCAACCAACAGGCACCAGACTTCTCTGCAGTCCCATTCACCCTGGACCTGGTATATAAGATGACGGCTGAGTGTTTCAAGCGACAGCAATTCCATTTATTATATTTTTTTCTATTCCCTAAGAAGAATGGCTTGACCATTAAATATTCTTTTACCTCGTGTTACCCCATCATCTTCATAAACCGTAAGCTCTGGCGAGCAGGGACCTCACTCCTGTTGTTCCATACAAATGTTGTGCTCTGTTACATTACATTTGTATTTGTTTCCTATGATTTGTAAAGCGCTAATGGAAAATGGCGTCCAAAGTTGAAGATGCCACTTTTTTATGCCATTTTGCAACATGTGATAAAAAGTGGTCAAAAGGTCGTAAAGTGCTCAAAATGGCAGCGCTGAAAACGTCATTTCATTTTTGTAAATGTATAAAAACCTTA
This sequence comes from Engystomops pustulosus, assembly GCA_019512145.1. NCBI lineage: Eukaryota > Metazoa > Chordata > Amphibia > Anura > Leptodactylidae > Engystomops > Engystomops pustulosus. The sequence goes on along the minus strand of WNYA01001817.1, from coordinate 300 downwards.
TTAAACCTATATAAATGTGTTATCCCTGTATAAACCTGTAATAATGTGTTATCCCTGTGATCGCACCGACCCAAAGGGTAAAGGAGACGTCGCTTGGGACGCACAGTGAAAGCCGTAACATCCAAGTCTACAAGAAAATGGCGCAAATACGTTTTGTCACCAATTTTACTGCATTTGGAATATTTTTCCTGTTTTCCAGCACATTTCATGGAATATAAAATCCCGTCACTATGAAGTGCAACTTGTTACACGAAAACAAGCCCTCACACGGCTCTATGAAGGTGGGGAGTAAAAGATGGC
>WNYA01001816.1:0-38624 GCA_019512145.1 Engystomops pustulosus | reverse complement strand
TAATAAGGAAGGACATTGCTGCACATTGTACGATGAGATCCCTTGTCTCCTTGTCTGTTGTTATTGGCTGAACTTGATCTACTGCAAACAGCAATTTCCCCAACACATCAAAAGAGAAATTAGTCTGAAAATGATCTCCTGGAGGTCTCTGAGATGGAAGGGCAGAAGGGAACAATAATGATTGTAAGAGCTTCATGATGTGCGGATACAGTGTATCCATCTCCAATGCAAATCACTATCCACTACAAGGAGTGACGGCTCAGATATCCATCACATAGCGGCGCAGCGTCTCCAGCATATCAGCTTCTACCCACACATGGCCAGTACTCTCCAGAAGTGTTCCCCGAGGTGTCCTGATACAACCCAAAATCTCATGTCAGATTTCTCCCAGGAGACATTCATTACCATTCACAAGCATATTGTATTCTAATGGCTCAGGCCGGGGGTAACATCAACCAACACATGATGGACACAGTAACATTAAAGATACGGCTTTCTTATATGCAGAGATGGTTAGAATATAATACTGCCCCCTATGTACAAGAATATAACTACTATAATACTGTCCCCTATGTACAGGAATATAACTACTATAATACTGCCCCCTATGTACAAGAATATAAATACTATAATACTGCCCCACCTATGTACAAGAATATAATTCTAAATACTGCCCCCTAGAACAGGAATATAAACTACTATCATACTGCCCCCTATGTAAAGGGAAGATAACTACTATATAATGCCCCCTATGTTACAAGAATATAACTACTATAATACGCCCCCTAGGTACAAGAATATAACTACTATAATACTGCCCTCTATGTACAAGAATATAACTAAATACAATACTGCCCCTATGTACAGAATATAACTACTATCATACTGCCCCTAAGTACAAAGAATATAACTATATTATACTGCCCCCTATGTACAGCGGATATAACTACTATAATACTGCCCCCATGTAAAGAATATAACTACTATAATACTGCCCCCTATGACAAGGATAGAACTACTATATACTGCCCCCCTATTACAAGAATATAACTATTATAATACTGCCCCTATGTACAGGAATATAACTACTATATACATGCCCCCCTTAGGTTTTGAACAGGGAATATAACTACTATAATACGGCACCTATGGACAAGGAATATAACTACTATAATACTGCCTCCTATGTACAAGACAGTATAACAACATAATACTGCCCCCTATGGACAGGAATATAAAACACTTGAATACCTGCCCCCTATGTACCAGGAATATAACTACTATAATACGGCCCTCCTATGTACAGGAATAAACTACTATTAATACTGCCCTATGTACAGAATATAAAACTACTATAATACTGCCCCCTATGTACAGGGAATCATAACTATATAATACTGCCCCTTGTACAGGAATTAATACTATAAGACTGCCCTCTATGTAAAGAGATAACTACTATATTACGCCCCCTATGTACAAGAATATAACTACTATAATTATGCCCTCTAGGTACAGGAATATAAACTACTATATACTGCCCCCTATGTACAAGACTATAACTACTATAATATGCCCCCTATGACAGGAATATACTACTATAATACGCCTCCTATGTACAGGAATATAACTACTATAATACTGACCCTATGTACAAGAATATAACTACTATAATACTGTCCCCTGTACAAGAATATAAACTACTATAAGTCTGCCCCCCTAGGTACAGGAAATGATAACTACTATATTACTGTACCCTATGTACAGGAATATAATACTTATAATACTGCCCGCATATGTACAAGAATATAACTACTATAATACTGTCCCCTATGTACAAGAATATAACTACTATAATACTGTCCCCTGATGATACCAAGAATATAACTTACTAAATACTGGCCCCCTATGTACAGGGAATATAACTACTATAATACGCCCCCTATTAAAGGAATACTAACTACTATAATACTGCCCCCCTTGTACAAGAATAAAACTACTATAATAATGTCCCCTATGTAAACAAGAATATAACTACTATAATACTTGCCCCCGTGTACAGGAAATAATAAACTACTCAATACAAGGCCCCCTATGTACAAGAATATAAATTACTATAATACTGCCCCCATATGTTACAAGGAATATAATTTACTATAATAGCTCCCCCTATTACAAGAATATAATACTATAATACTGCCCACTATGTACAGGAATATTAAATCCATACTACTGTCCCACATGTACAGGAATATAACTACTATAATACTGCCACCTATGTACAGGAATATAACTACTATAATACTGCCCCCCTATGTACACAGAATATACTACATATAATACTGGCTCCTATGTACAAGGCATATAACTTACTATAATACCATGCCCCTAGTACAGGAATATAAGCTATATAATATGTCTTCCCGTTTTTCCCCTGTTTTCTCCCCTATGTACAGGAATAGAACTACTATAAACGCCCCCTATGGTACAGGAATATAAATTACTAGAATACGCCCCCTATGTCAAGAATATAATACATAGTTTAATACTGCACCCCTATGCAGAATATAATACTATAATACTGCCCCTATGTAGGAATATAAACTACTATAATACTGCCCCTATGTACATAGAATAGAACTACTATAAATACTGTTCCCCTTGTACAAGAATATAAAATACTATAATATGACCCTATGTACAGGAAATAACTATAAATACTGTCCCCTATGTACAGGAATCTAACTACTATCATTACTGCCACCCTATGTACAAGAATATAACTATATAATACTGTACCCCTATGTACAAGAAATAATACGATCATACTGTCCCTAGTACACGGAACTAACTACTATAATACTGCACCCTATGTAACAGGATTATACACACGATAATACTGCCCTCTGGGTACAGGAATATAACTACTAAATACTGCCCGTAGTACAATAATCATACTACTCTAATACTGCCCATATGTACAGAATATAACTACTATAATCTGCCCCTAGGTACAGGAATATAACTACTATAAGACTGCCCCCTATGTACAAGAATATAACTACATAATACGGCCCCCTATGTACAAGGATAAAATACTATTTAATACTGCACCCCCCCTAGGTACAAGAATATAACTACTATAATAATGCCCCCTATGTAAAGAATTAATAATATACTCACTATGTACAAGGATATGACTACTATAATACTGCCCCTTATGTACAAGGATATGACTACTATAATACTGCCCCCTATGTACAAGGATATGCCTACTACAAACTGCTGTTTTCTGTAATATGTGGACGAGGATAATTGTATAGGAGGTAGATTGATTATAGGGACGATGGAGATAGAAGATAATCATTGAAAGATGATAGATTTAGATAGAGATAAGATGACTACATACATAGAGCATAGAATAGGTATATAGAAGATATATAGATAAATAGACATAGATAAAGGATTAGACACAGATATATAGATAGGAAATTAGGACAGATTATAGGAGTCGAGAAATAGATGCTAGGATGACAGATATATAGAAGGAGATCTAATCAGGATCTTAGCACAAAGTTGATGAAGGGAAGCAATGAGGCGCTGCCCACAAAAGTCCAGTGAGGGGCCCTTTCAGGACGGGGGCCCTGGGGTGGTAAATGCCAGTTTGCCCCCCCTAAAGCCAACCCTGATGTATATATATTTATTTCCTGTGCAGTATTATCTCTCCCTGATATGATATGATAACACAGGACGGGTTTCTTTTCGTTCTGTGATACAATGCATTTTACGTTTTGCTATTTTACTCCTCATTCCGGGGGTCAGGCTGCCGGGGCGATTGTGAGCTGAGCCTTGAGGATAAAGCAAGGATCTGACACATGTGACAGATGGAAACGATGCCTTCTCATATATGAGGATAGGGTCTATTACAGCGGGAGTAGGAGGAGGAGTCGGCTGCGGATTGGATAACAGAATCCACTAGAGCTGACAGCATTACCAGTAAATAAAATTATTATGGGGTCCGGCTGGTGTCACTCAACATGGTCTCTGCCAGGGGGACTTGATTGACCATTTCAGGCAGTATTCGGTTTATAAAATCGTCACATCTTCTTGTCCTCTGACATTCCTGTGTTTTCAGATCTGGCATGGGGTTCCTTGGGACTCTTAAGGGACTGGGTCATATGGGTGGTCTTGGGGTGGAGCAGATATCCTGGCTCCCCCCATATGACTCAAGGGGATTATGACCATGATTATTAAGGAAAGGGTGGGGCTAGACAGAAGATTGATTAGTTGGAGAACCCCTTGTAAGTTTATGTTTTTTTTCGCACTATGTATATGGCTGGGATCACAATATATACAGCGCAGGTGATAATTGTCATCCCATAGACAATCTGGCGCGGTTATCTGAGGCGGGGGAGGGGCATAATCACGGTCATTTGGAGAAGGCCACTTGGAAGGTTTTCTTTCATGGAGAGATTGTGCCGGAGATGATGAGGACTGAGTCGGAAATTGATTTCGGCTTCTCTCCCTGTAAACACTCGCATATCAGTTTTAGCCCCCGTCGCCCGGAGTCACTTTTTATGTCCTGTAAGTACAAGAACATTGAATTTGGCACCCGCCGCAGCCCGAGAGGAAACTCTGGTTTCTTCCATTTGTGGAGCAGGAAGAGCTTAGGGTGGGGTCGCAGCCGACCGATTAGGGGTCACTGGTCTTAGAAGAAACAGTGTTCACGTCGATTCTGGGGGGAAACTTGTGGTACATAAATAGCTGCCTCTCCCCATTTCCCAGTATATAAGCTCTACCCTGTGACATGTGCACCCAGCCGTCTGGGATAAATAGGTGAATTACAGCACCCTGACCACACCCCTCCAGCAACATGTGTCACAAAATAATCGCACACTCGCTCGCCCTCCCTACTCCTCATATCTCACCTTCTCATCTCTGCTCTCCCTCCCTTCTCCTTCTCGCCATCTATCCTAACCTTCTCTCTATGCTCTCCCTCCTTCTCAGTCCTCTCCATCTATCATCACCTTCTCCTCTCTGCTCTACCTTCTTATCATCTCTCCGCCTCTCACAGCTACATAACCCTTATCTCTCGAGCTCTTCCTCCCTTCCCCTCCTCTCTATCTCTCCCCACCTTCTCCTCTCTGCTCTCCCTCTCTTCTCCTCTTCTCCTCCTCTCCATCTCTCCTCACCTTCTCCTCTGCTTTCTCTCCCTTCTCCTCCTCTCCTCCTCTCCATCTCTCCTCACCTTCTCCTCTCTGCTCTCCCTCCTGCTGACTCTGGACTTCCGCTCTCCCCACCTCTCTACTCTGCCTCTCCCTCTCTTCGTCTCTTTCCTCTCTCCATCTCTCCTCACCTTCTCCTCTCTGCTCTCCCTCTCTTCTCCTCTTCTCCTCCTCTCCATCTCTCTACATTCTACTCTCTGCTATCCCTATCTTCTCCACCTCTCCATATCTCTCACCTTCTCCTCGTCTGCTCTCCCTCTCTTCTCTCACCTCTCCATCTCCCACCTTGTTGCTATAACTCTTGGTGGAAATTCATACTTTCTTCCTACTCACCCCTCCCTCTTCTATACCCTTCTCTGTGCTCCTTCTCACTTTAAATTTCTTTTACTTCTTTCCCTATCCTTTTAAGACCCATATCAATTTCTCTTTTCCCTTTGCCTCTCTTATCCCCTGGGTTTTCACGTCTCTTTTTACTTCTCTCACAGTTTTGCTGTCCTGACTCTGACGTTAGTCTCTTACCCTTAATCTGAGTTACAAAACTTCAGCTATGCCCATGTTTCTCTTCTCTCTTCTCATCTCTTTGGCCTCCTTCTGTCTTCCTTCTCCACTTACCCTCACTTGTAAATCCCCTATGCTCAGTATCCATTCCCTTTCCACTGCACTCGTGTTATGCTATTTTCCACTGTTCTCTCTTTCTCTTACTTATTCTTCCTGCCCTCTCCCTTTCATTCTGCCTACGATATTTTTATTCCATTTCCTCTCATTCCTCGGGCTCTTCCTGCCTCTCCACACTTTCGCTTTTCTTTTCCTTCTTTTCGCTATCATGATTTACTCCTCATCTCTTGTCCAGTTCTCTCCTCGCACTACTCTCTTTCTTACTCTATGATGCATTTCCTCTCATTCTTATTGACTCTTTCCTATCATTATAACCTTCCTCTCTGTCACACTCCTTGCTGGGAATCTGTATAGCTTTCATCTACTGACAATCCTTCTATCTCCTCCGATCATGCTCTGATTTCCCATCTTCTTAGGTCTCCCAAACCCTTTCTCTGTATTATTTCAATTTCTTTCACTTCCTTCTCCCGACCAAGGCTTTTGCTTTTTCTGCCCTTTCTTTTCTCTACCCCACACCCCCACTCTCTCGGCTCCCGTCTCCCCTAGCTTTCCTCTTCTCTTCCCTATTCCTCTCTTCTTATCCCCTCTTCATCTCTTCTCCTCTACTCTCCTTCTGTCTCGTTCTTCTATAATCACTTGTTATCATCTTATCACTCCCTCTTGTCGCCGATTCTTCTTTATTTTTACTCCCCGACCCATTTCCTCTCTCGCCGCTAATTTCCTAGGTCGCCCTTACCTTTCCTCTTATCTTCCTTCATTACCTTTCTCTCTGACTCCTTCCAAGTCTGTCCCTACCTTTCCTCTGCCTTCTCTGCCCTCCCTCTCTATGCTATCTGCCCCCTTATTAGTGCCTTCCTTTCCAAGGTCTCGCCTAACTCTTTCATTTCTCTGCCTCTCCCTCCTCTTCTGGCACTCCTTCTAGGTTTCCTCTTCCCTATCCTCTAATCCCCCTACTCTTGCTCTCCTATCCTTTCAGGTAGCATCTGAACCTTTCTTTCTTCTCTTCTCTCTTTCTCTTCTCTCCTCTCTCTCTCTCCTCTCTCTCTTCTTGCACTTTCTTCCCTGCTAGGTTTCCCCTATCTAATTCCTCTTACTCCCGTTTTATTCCTTTCCCTTCTCTTGTACCTAGGTCTCCCTTCTTGCTTCCCTCTTCCTCCCCTTCTCCTTTCCCTCCTCTTGATTGCAGGTGGAGAGAGGTGATAGAAGAATGGTTACGTTTACCCGATGGATCTATCACAATCTTTGTCCATAGATTCCGTAACTTCCCAGCTCTCCTCTTCCCAAATAGGTCGAACGGATGTCGTCGTCCGGTGGTACAACGGTTACCTCAGACAATCCTGCGTCTGACGTGTCTCGGGACAAGTTTCTTCCTGTAGACATCAATGGGATTGTGTCTGGATACTGAGTGGCACTAAAGAAATTGTGTCATGTCTAGAACATAACACGCGTGTACGAATCCCCAGTAGAGGTTGTAGCCGGCGCCTCCTCTATTAATGTCTGTCTCATTGTACAACTTTTCACTTTGTGCCATATTTATGTGCTGAAAATTTGAGCATGGCAAGTTATCATTGACGCCCATCATACAGGGACTCCTACAAACAGTGCGGGGAAATCCAGCTGAGCCCTTAAACCCTCATGTGGCCGCCGCTCCATGTGCGAGGCAGTAAAGATACAGAAAGGAGAGTCAGGGTATCAGGGGGTCATACATATCACTGCCTGACAGATGCCAGAGCAACACTCGGGAGTCCACTCATCAGACCGCCATGCTCCGGAGCCTCCATATGTTCTTTTACTTCCCTTCATAAATGGGGCATTAGCAGGACTCCCTTCTTCAATTGGACAAAATGGCTTATACTCCACTCACACCCAAAGCTGCAAAGCGAAATATGTCAGACAAGCCGCAGCCAGTTAGCTATTGCTCCCAAGGTGAGCTATGTGATCCATCAATATGGATTATATTCCGTCTCCAAGGTACCAGGATATGTCCTAACACTGCTGATTTGTTTCTGTGCTCTCTGAACTGAATGCTTCACAGATACTCCCTCTAACCTGTGTGGCTTGCAGGAATATTCTACTGGCAACAGAAAATTAGGAAGGGAGGGGCTGTTGTAGGTAGCTTTAATGCAGAGAGGAGAGTAAGACCACCGCAGGTGAGGACACACCTCCAGCGAAATTTGGAGTAGCTAACAATCCGATATAAAAGTCCAAGTTTCACAGGGACTGTCACCTGCTGCTAGGTACAACATACAACAAAGGTAAACCAAACAACTTTAAACTGCTCTCCAGGGATATAGGTTACCATATGCAAGATCAGTTCTGTCCTTCCACACTGCTTTGCTCCGTGCTCTATGGCAGTGAGCTGCTACAGGAGCTGCTCCCCCTTGGATTGACTATTTGTCAATATTCAACACCAAGTCCGAAAAGCACTTCTGATATGTACAGCAGGGAAAAGAAGCTATAGAGCAGCTCAAGTACAGTAGAACAAGAGCGCAGGTTAGGACAGCCCCCAATCATAGAAAACTAAATATAAATACATTTTAAAAACAGTCCTGCTTCTACTATAAACATTACACAAGTAGAATAACTCATCTCTCCATTAGTACATGTGTAGATACCTGATGCCAGTGTCCCTTTCACTGTATATATGTTTAGGGAGTGAAAGAAAGATGGATCTTTAGCCCTGGAGCAATCCGATTTGCAGGGGGGGGGGGGGGTTTGGGTGATTGATCAGAGACAGAACACATAAGATGGTGTAAACCAGGGATATCAAGTAGAATTTATAGTGAATAAGAGGAACCACTACAGGGATGTATAAGGACTGGTAGGGACTCCCCCTCGTGTAAGGGCAGTCTGTATAGCGGTGGACACTGTCTACCTGGATATTAAGTGCCAATGAGAGACTGCAGAAATACATGACTGCATACACACAAGAAGCAGCAAAGCAGACCCCAGGCCCAATACCTAAAATCCCCCGCCCAAAATGTACCACAGGTCAGGCAAGACCCCCAGCCCATTTACCTACTACTCATATACCACAGTGCAGAGACCCCAACCCTAATAAACTACTACTCCAATATGCGAAGACCCCAAACCCGAATACCTAATTATCCCATATACACAGTGCAGCAGACCCCAACCCACATAAGCATAACTCCATATACCCACAGTGCAGAAGACCCCAGCCCAATACCATAAATAGCTCCAATATACCACAGTGCAGAGACCCCAACCCAATACCCACATACGCCATATACCACAGTGCAGCAGACCCCAACCCAATACCTAATGCCCTATATACCACAGTGCAGGAGACCCCAACCCAATACCTAATACTCCATATACCACAGTGCAGAAGACCCCAACCCAAAACCCAATAGCCCATATACCACAGTGCAGAAGACCCCAGCCCAATACCTAATATTCCATATACCACAGTACAGCAGATCCCACCCCAATACCTATACTCCAAATACAACAGTGCAGAGGACCCCAACCCAATACCCCATACTACAATACCACAGTGCAGCAGACCCAACCCAATAAACTATTTACCTCCCATATACCAAAGTTGCCAGACGACCCAACCCAATACTAATACTCCAATATACACAGGGCCAGAAGACCCCCAACCCAATACCTTATATCCTATACCACAGTGCAGCAGACACCAGCATGACCTATACCCATATACCACAGTGCAAGCAGATCCAAACCCCATATACATAATACCCCATATTACCACAGTGCGCAGACCCCAAAACCAATACCTAAACTCCATATACCACAGGCAGCCGGACCCCAGCCCATGACTAAATAACCCATATAACCACATGCAGAGATCCCAACCCAATACATAATACCCCATATCCACAGTGACAGCAGACCCCAGCCCATTACCTATACCCCATATACCCACAGTGAGCAGATTCCCACCAATACCCAATACTCCATATACCACAGTGCAGCAGACCCTAGCCCAACACCTAATACTCCATATACCACGTGTGCGGACCCCAGCCAATACTAATACACATATACCACAGTGCTTGCGAACCCAAACCCAATACCTAATATCCAATACCACAGTGTGCAGGACACCAGCCATTACCTACTACTCCATATACCACAGTGCAGCAGACCCACAAACCCAATAAAACTAATACTCATATATGCAGAAGACCCCAACCAAACCTAAACTCATATACCCCAGTGCAGCCGACCCAACCCAAATAATCAATACTCCCATCTACCACAGTGCAGAAGACCCCAGCCAATACCTATACGCGGTATTACCACAGTGCAGCAGACCCCATACCCAGTACCTAATACTCCATATTATCGCACGAGTGCAGAAGACCCCAATACCACAATACCCCATATACCACAGTGCAGAAGACCTGCCAGCCAATAGAAAGTTCTCCATCATACCACAGTACAGCAGATCTCCAACCCAATAACATAATCCTCCAAATACCCACAGTGCAGAGGACCCCAAAAAAAAAAGCCCAATAACCAATATCTCCAGTACCACAGTGAGAAAGACCCCAATTCCCAATAACTAATGCTCCAGATACCACAGGCAGAAGACCCCAACCCCAATACCTAATACTCCATATACCACAGTGCAGAAGACCCCAGCCCAATACCTAATATCCCATATACCACAGTACAGCAGATTCCCCAACCCAATACCTCAGATCCAAATACCAACAGTTGCAGAGGACCCCAACCGATATACCCAATACTCCACATACACAGTGCAGCAGACCCCAACCAATAACTAATACCCATATACCACATGCAGAAGACCCCAACCCCAATACCTAATACTCCATATACAACAGTGCAGAAGACCCCCCCCAACCAATACCTATACTCCATAACCACAGTGATGCAGACTCCCAGCCAGTAGCCTAATATCCATATACCACAGGCAGCAGGATCCCAAACCCAATACCTAATACCCATCTACCACAGGCAGCAGACCAAACCCAATACTAATACTCCAGATATTCCAACAGTGACAGCAGGACCCCAGCCGATTACCTAAGACCCCATTACCACAGTGCAGCAGATCCCAACACAAGACATAATACCAAATAGAAAAACCAGCACAGTGCGCAGACCCCAGCCCAGGACCTAATACCCATATACCACAGGCAGCAGATCCCAACCAAAATATACCTAATTACCATATACCACAGTGCAGCAGACCCCAAACCCAATACCTAATAGACTCCTATACCCACAGTGCTGAGACCCAGCCCCAAACTAAACACATATACCGCAGTGCTAGACAGACCCAAAAGCCCAATACCTACTACTCCTATACACAGTGCTGCAGAGCCCAGCCCCTCACTAATAGCCATACGTACCACAGTGCAGCAGACCCCAACCAATAACTTAATACTCCATATGCAGGGACCCCAACCACAATACCTAATACTCCAGTTATTTACCCACAGTGACAAGCAAGACACCAAACCCACTAATCAAACTCCAATACCACAGTGCAGAAGACCCCCCAGCCCCAATACCTAATACTCCATATACCACAGTGCAGCAGACCCCAGCCCATTACCTAATACTCCATATACCACAGTGCAGAAGACCCCAACCCAATACCCCCTAAGTAATACCACAGTGCAGAGCGAAGACCCCAGGCCCAATAAGTAATCTTCCATATACCACAGTACAGCAGTCCCCCAACCAATACCTAATAGGTACTCCACAATCACACACAGTGCAGAGGGCCCCAACCATACCCAATACTACCAGACAAAGGACGAAGACCCTCAAACCCAATACCTAAACTCCATTACCATACAGTGCAGGAAGACCCCAACCCATAACTAATACTCATAGTACCCAAAGTGCAGACAACCCCAACCCAAATAACTAATACTCCAGTATACCACAGGGCAACAGACCCCAACCGAATACCCAAAATTAACTCGTATACAAACGTGCCAGCAGACCCAAACCCGAATAATCAAAATCCAGTATCCAACAGTGCAGAAGACCCCAGCCAAGAACTAATACATCCATATACCACAGTGCAGCAGACCCACACCAGTTACCTAATACTCCTATACCACAGTGCAGAAGACCAACCCAATACCCCATATACCACAGTGCAGAAGACCCCAGCCCAATACCTAATACTCCATATACCACAGTACAGGAGATCCCCAACCCAATACCTAATACCCCATATACCACAGTGCAGCAGACCCCAACCCAATACCTAATACTCCATATACCACAGTGCTGCAGACCCCAGCCCAATACCTAATACACCATATACCACAGTGCTGCAGACCCAAACCCAATACCTAATACTCCATATACCACAGTGCAGCAGACCCCAACCCAATAACTAATACTCCATATATGCAGAAGACCCCAACCAAACCTAAACTCATATACCCCAGTGCAGCCGACCCAACCCAAATAATCAATACTCCCATCTACCACAGTGCAGAAGACCCCAGCCAATACCTATACGCGGTATTACCACAGTGCAGCAGACCCCATACCCAGTACCTAATACTCCATATTATCGCACGAGTGCAGAAGACCCCAATACCACAATACCCCATATACCACAGTGCAGAAGACCTGCCAGCCAATAGAAAGTTCTCCATCATACCACAGTACAGCAGATCTCCAACCCAATAACATAATCCTCCAAATACCCACAGTGCAGAGGACCCCAAAAAAAAAAGCCCAATAACCAATATCTCCAGTACCACAGTGAGAAAGACCCCAATTCCCAATAACTAATGCTCCAGATACCACAGGCAGAAGACCCCAACCCCAATACCTAATACTCCATATACCACAGTGCAGAAGACCCCAACCCAATACCTAATATTCCATATACCACAGTACAGCAGATTCCCCAACCCAATACCTCAGATCCAAATACCAACAGTTGCAGAGGACCCCAACCGATATACCCAATACTCCACATACACAGTGCAGCAGACCCCAACCAATAACTAATACCCATATACCACATGCAGAAGACCCCAACCCCAATACCTAATACTCCATATACAACAGTGCAGAAGACCCCCCCCAACCAATACCTATACTCCATAACCACAGTGATGCAGACTCCCAGCCAGTAGCCTAATATCCATATACCACAGGCAGCAGGATCCCAAACCCAATACCTAATACCCATCTACCACAGGCAGCAGACCAAACCCAATACTAATACTCCAGATATTCCAACAGTGACAGCAGGACCCCAGCCGATTACCTAAGACCCCATTACCACAGTGCAGCAGATCCCAACACAAGACATAATACCAAATAGAAAAACCAGCACAGTGCGCAGACCCCAGCCCAGGACCTAATACCCATATACCACAGGCAGCAGATCCCAACCAAAATATACCTAATTACCATATACCACAGTGCAGCAGACCCCAAACCCAATACCTAATAGACTCCTATACCCACAGTGCTGAGACCCAGCCCCAAACTAAACACATATACCGCAGTGCTAGACAGACCCAAAAGCCCAATACCTACTACTCCTATACACAGTGCTGCAGAGCCCAGCCCCTCACTAATAGCCATACGTACCACAGTGCAGCAGACCCCAACCAATAACTTAATACTCCATATGCAGGGACCCCAACCACAATACCTAATACTCCAGTTATTTACCCACAGTGACAAGCAAGACACCAAACCCACTAATCAAACTCCAATACCACAGTGCAGAAGACAACCCAGCCCAATACCTAAACTCCCATGACAACCAAGTGCGCAGACCCCAACCCATTACCTAAGTATCCATATACCACAGTGCCAGAAGACCACCAACCACAATACCCCCATAATACCAAGTCAGAAGAGACCCCAGCCCAATAAGTAATACTTCCATATACCACAGTTACAGCAGTCCCCAACCCAATACCTATAGGTACTCCACAATCACCACAGTGCAGAGGAGCCCCAACCATACCCAATACTACCAGTACAAGTGAGAAGACCCTCAACCCAATACACTAATACTCACATTACCTACAGTGTCAGGAAGACCCCAACCCAAATAACTAATATCTCATAGTACCCAAGCTTGCAGAAGACCCCAAACCCAATAACTAATACTCCACTATACCACAGGGCAACAGACCCCAACCGAATACCCAAATACTCGTATACATCGCGCCACAATAACAAATCAGTATCAGTGCAGAAGACCCCACCAATGAACAATACATCCATATACAGGCACAGGACCAGCAACAGATAACCCTATAACACACGTGCAGACCCCCCATTACCTAATACTCCTATACCCACAGTGCAGAAGACCCAACCCAAAGTACCCCATATACCAAAGTGAGAAGACCCCAGCACCACCCAGCTAATATTCCATTAAACAGTACAGGAGATCCCCAACCCAATACCTAATATCCAAATACCAAGGGCAGAGGACCCCAACCCATACCCAATACTCCAGTGTACCACAGTGAGAGAAGACCCCAATCCAATAAAATAATGCTCCATATACCCACTAGTGCAGAAGAGACCCAACCCAAATACCTAATACTCCTATAACCAGCAGGCAGAAGACCCCAACCCAATAAATAATACTCCATATACCACAGTGCAGAAGACCCCAAACCCAATAACTAATTACTCCATAATACCACAGGGCACACAGCCCCCAACCAATACCTAATACTCCATATACCACAGTGCTGCAGACCCCAGCCCAATACCTAATACTCCATATACCACAGTGCTGCAGACCCCAACCCAATACCTAATACTCCATATACCACAGTGCAGCAGACCCCAACCCTGAGCAGATTGTACATAGTGTCCTATCTGCAGGCAGCTTGTTATAGAGCAGGAGGAGCTGAACAGATTATACCTGGGTTTCAGGTATTTTCAGCTTGCACGCCTGAAAACTAAGAGGCAGAATGTAGGAGAATATGTGGGATATTCTATGTATGTAGGAGGATATATGGGGTATTATATGTATGTAGGAGGATATATGGTGTATTATATGTATGTAGGGGGATATATGGGATATTCTATGTATGTAGGAGGATATATGGGATATTGTATGTATGTAGGAGGATATATGGAATATTCCATGTGTGTAGGAGGATATATGGGATATTCTATGTATGTAGGAGGATATATGGGATATTCTATGTATGTAGGAGGATATATAGGATATTCTATGTATGTAGGAGGATATATAGGATATTCTATGTATGTAGGAGGATTTATAGGATATTATATGTATGTAGGGGGATATATGGGATATTCTATGTATGTAGGAGGATATATGGGATATTCTATGTATGTAGGAGGATATATGGGATATTCCCAACCCAATACCTAATACCCCATATACCACAGTGCAGCAGACCCCAACCCAATACCTAATACTCCATATACCACAGTGCTGCAGACCCCAGCCCAATACCTAATACACCATATACCACAGTGCTGCAGACCCAAACCCAATACCTAATACTCCATATACCACAGTGCAGCAGACCCCAATGCAGCAGACCCCAACCCAATACCTAATACTCCATATACCACAGTGCTGCAGACCCCAGCCCAATACCTAATACTCCATATACCACAGTGCTGCAGACCCAAACCCAATACCTAATACTCCATATACCACAGTGCAGCAGACCCCAACCTGTGGTGTAGTATGGTATTGGGGCTGGGGGTCTGCTGCACTGTGGTATATGGAGTATTAAGGTATTGGGCTGGGGTCTGCTGCACTGTGGTATATGGAGTATTGGTTATTGGGTTGGGGTCTGCTGCACTGTGGTATATGGAGTATTGGGTATTGGGTTGGGGTCCTGCTGCACTGTGGTATTTGGAGTATTGGGTATTGGGTTTGGGGTTCTGTCTGCACTGTTTATATGGAGTATTGGGTATTGGGTTGGGGTCTTGTTGCCCTGGGTATAGGTAGTATTAGTGTTTTGGGTTGGGGTCTTCTTGCACTGTGGTATATGGAGTCATTATATTATTGGGTTGGGGTCTTCTGCACTGTGGTATGGAGTATTAGGTATTGGGTTGGGGTCTTCTGCACTGTGGTATATGGAGCATTATATTGGATGGTTGGGTCTTCTTCATGTGGTACATGGGTATTGGGTATGGGTTGGGGTCCTCTGCACTGTGGTATTTGGAAGTATTAGGTATGGGTTGGGGATCTCGTACTGTTATAGTGGAATATTAGCTTTGGGCTGGGGGCTGGGGTCTTCTGCACTGTGGTATATGGGGTATTGGGTTGGGGTCTTCTGCACTGTGGTATATGGAGTATTAGGTAATGGGTTGGGGTCTGCTGCACTGTGGTATATGGAGTATTAGTTCTTGGCTGGTCTTCTGCTGCACTGGTATATGGATGTATTGATTATGTGGTGTGGGGTCTGCTGCACTGTGGTATATGGAGTATTGGGTATTGGGTTGGGGTCTGTTGCCCTGTGGTATATGGAGTATTAGTTATTGGGTTGGGGTCTTCTGCACTGTGGTATATGGAGTATTAGGTATTGGGTTGGGGTCTTCTGCACTGTGGTATATGGAGCATTAGTATTGGGTTGGGGTCTTCTGCACTGTGGTGTACATGGAGTATTGGGTATTGGGTTGGGGTCCTCTGCACTGTGGTAATTTGGAGTATTAGGTATTGGGTTGGGGATCTGCTGTACTGTGGTATATGGAATATTAGCTATTGGGCTGGGGTCTTCTGCACTTGGTATATGGGGTATTGGGTTGGGGTCTTCTGCACTGTGGTATATGGAGTATTAGGTAATGGGTTGGGGTCTGCTGCACTGTGGTATATGGAGTATTAGGTATTGGGCTGGGGTCTTCTGCACTGTGGTATATGGATTAAAGTGATCTTGGGTTGGGTCGCACCCAATACTCCATATACCACAGTGCAGCAGACCCCAACCCAATACCTAATACCCCATATACCACAGTGCAGCAGACCCCAGCCCAATACCTAATACCCCATATACCACAGTGCAGCAGACCCCAGCCCAATACCTAATACACCATATACCACAGTGCAGCAGACCCCAACCCAATAACCAATACTCCATATACCACAGTGCAGAGGACTCCAACCCAACATCTAACTTGTAGCACATAGTAATGTATCTCCTCATATGTAATATAATATCTTCTCCATGATTAGATGTGAAATACCAGGGGAGACTCCAGCATGTCTGTAGGTCCCCCATGTAACCTATAACCTCCTTACGGCTCCTCATAGTTGTGTCCCTGCGTTACTGGTCAGTCCTGAAAACATGTGGGACCGATGGAAGAACCAAAGATGAATTATAGAGATTTATCCGTAGCAGGACCTTCACCTGTAATACACAGCACCTGCCCGCACAGGGTTATAATTACACATCTGAGGTGAGATGTAGAGGTCATGACCCCCATTATAGCCCTCAGCCCCCATAGCAGGAGGGTCATGTAAGGTTAATGCTTCCTTATATACACCCCCACCCATCCCCCCTATCACCTGATAGCGCAGCGAGGGTTAATCTGAACTTTCAAGCTTTTTGCTCTGATTTCCGGGGATCCGTCTCTTCCATTGTTTCTTCCCCGCTTGATTTCTATTGTACTTAGCAACCAAAATAAATAGTTCTTGGCATATCCTGGCGTAAACGCGGTGCAACGGGGGGGGGGGGACAGCAACACCGGCAGAAAGGTTAACCCTTCACTGTTCTCATCCATTCTTTACAACTGACGAGTTGTCATGATTAGATAAAAGATTATTTCGTCCAGAAACAGCGCCTCTCCTCTCCCTAGGTTGTGCCTGGTATTGCAGCTAAACTCTAAATAGCACCAAAGCTTCTGACCATGGAGATGTAGCTGTAGCTGTGTAATCATTATTAACCCTTTAGGATTCTTTGATTTAATTCAGACCCAAAATTATGGATACCCCGGATCAACGACCATCAGGTTGGGAACCTCCCAGGCATATGGAGCTCCGCAGAAGTCATAAATATTCTACATTATAGGGTCATGAAATGTGACATAAATCATACATTTTCTATTATAATTACATTTATTATCCAATTTTCCCGCAGCCCCGGATTCTTCATTATCCATTCAACCTCGAGCCTCCCTGTACCTATAGCAGAACATTTATCAACGTGCTATAAATTATAGGAGCCCTCCTTAACCCTTCCATCCCCAGACCAGATTGTCTTCTTCTATAGAGTAAGGTATTGCACATATGGGGCAATGTCCTATTAAGCAGCCCCCCCTGCCGATGTCCCTGCGGAAGGAAGAGGCTCCGGATTTGGAAACTGCACCTGGTAGAAATTTTATGCCTAAATAAATTCACAGCCCTGCATGATGGAAAGATCCAGCATCAGGCACAGGAGGGATGGGAGAACAGGATAGAAGACCTGGATAAGAGGGGATCATACATGGGACAACCACACAAGGAAGACCCTCAGATGCCATGACTATAGTATCTCCTTGAAGGTCCATGATCTTCCAGCAATATCCAGGTCTGTATTTCTATTTCTTAAGGGGGAGGAGGGTTTTTTAGTGGAATTTTGTTACTGAACATCTACTCAGATTGTTTAGGAGTTTCTCAATTTCCATGGACTTGATGTTCTACATAAACTATTGACAATTATCAATCTTATCTCAAGTTCCTCCTCTATCGTGGTCCTTCCAGAGTCCTTTCATCTGTATCCCTTCTATCATGGACCTTTGATAGACTCTTCTCCGGTGATGGCTCTTCCTCACACCTGTCCTCCATTACATCTATCATGGACTTTCCATAGACCCGTCTCAAATGCCATCTGGTTCTTTCATGGGTGCAACTAAACAAAGTCACCTTCTCTATCATTCTGTGTTTCTACGGCATGGTCCTTCTATCTGCCTTTGAGTTGATTGTGCCACATCTGATCTAGTTCTATAGACCTATCTATATGTTCCTTCTACAGACCTCCAGCTACTATATGGTCTTTCTATATAATTCTCACCTGGGCCACCTACTATCTAGTCCTTCTATAGACCTATCTCCTGGACCAACCTCTACATGGACAATAGACCCATCAACCACATTACCTCCTCTAGGGTCCTGCTATAAACCTCTCGCATGTGCCACCGCCTAGATGATCCTTATGTAGACCTCTCAATTTTTCCACCTCCTAGTCCTATCTCTTGTGCCCCCACCTTAATGGCCCTTCTATAGACTTCTCACTTGTGCCACCTCCTATATATCAGCTGTGTTACCTCCTGTATGGTCCTCCTATGGACTTCTCCCTTGTGCCACCTCCTATATATCAGATGTGTTACCTCCTGTATGGTCCTTCTATAGACTTCTCACTTGTGCCACCTCCTATATAAGATGTGTTACCTCCTTGTATGTCCTCTATAGGGACTTCTCATTTGCTGCCACTCCTAATATACAGATGCGTTACCGTCTGTATGGTCCTCTATAGACTCTCACTTGTGCCACCCTATATATCAGATGTGTTTACTCCTCTGTATGGTCCTCTAAGACTTCTCACTTGTGCCACCCTATATATCAGATGTGTTACCTCCTGTATGGTCCTTCTAAGAATTCTCACTTGTGTACTATATATCAGATGTTTACCTCCTGTATGGTCCTTCTATAGATTCTCACTTGTGCACCTCCTATATCAGATGTGTTACCTCCTGTATGGGTCTCTATAGACTTCTCACTTGTGCCACTCCTATATACAGAGTGTACTCCTGTATGGTCTTCCTATAGACTTCCTCCTTGTGCCACCTCCTATATCAGATGTTGTTACCCCTGTATGGTCTCTATAGACTTCTCAATGTGCCCACCTAATATAGTCAGTTTTACCTCCGGTATGGTCCTCCTATAGACTTCTCACTTGTGCCACCTCCTATATCAGATGTGTTACCTCCTGTATGGTCCTCCTATAGACTTCTCACTTGTGCCACCTCTATATAAGTATGTGACACCTCCGTGTATGGTTTATAGAATTTACTGTGTACCTCCTATATCAGAGTGTTACCTCCTGTAGGTCCTCATAAGCATCTAACATTGTGCCCTCTCTATATCAGAGTGTGTACCTCTGTTATGGTCCTCTATAGACTTCTAACTGTGCCACCTCTTATATCAGATGCGTTATTTGTGTGCTACCTACTGTAGGGTCTTCTATAGATTATCACTTGTGCCACCATCCTTATATAAGCTGTGTAACCTCTGTATGGTCCTTCTATAGACCTTCTCACTTGTGCCACCTCCATATATCATGGATGTTGTTACCATCACTGTATGGTCCCTTCCTATAGACTTCTCACTGTGCCACTCTATATCAGATGTGTTACCTCCTGTATGGTCCTCCTATAGACTTCTCACTTGTGCCACCTCCTATATATCAGATGTGTTACCTCGTATTGTCCTTCATAGAATTCTCACTTGTGCCACACTCCTATATCAGATGTGTTACCTCCTGTATGGTTCCTCCTATAGACCTCTCACTTGGCCACTCCTCTATACAGATGTGTTACACTGTAGGTCCTTCTATAGACTCTCACTTGTGCCACCTCCTTATATCAGATGTGTTACCTCTGTATGGTCCTTCCTATTAGACCTTCCATTGCTTTGCACAAATCACCTTATATCAGTGGTGTTACCTCCTGTATGGTCCTTCTATAGACTCTTACTGTGCCACTCTATATATCAGATGTGTTATCCTGTATGTGTCTATAGACTTCACTATTGTGACATTTATACAGATGTGTTAAATGTATGGTCTCCTATAGACTTCTCACTTGTGCCACTCCTATATCAGATGTGTTACCTCCTGTATGGTCTCCTATAGAATTCTCACTTGTGCCACCTCCTATATCAGATGTGTTACTCCTGTATGGTCCTCCTAATGACTTCTCACTGGTGCACCTCCTATATCAGAGTGTTTACTCCTGTAGGTATGCCCTTCTATAGACTTCTCACTTGTGCCACCTCCTATATCAGATGTGTTACCTCCTGTATGGTCCTTCTTAGACTTCTCACTTGTGCCACCTCCTATATCAGATGTGTTACCTCCTGTATGGTCCTTCTATAGACTTCTCACTTGTGCCACCTCCTATATAAGATGTGTTACCTCCTGTATGGTCCTTCTATAGACTTCTCACTTGTGCCACCTCCTATATAAGATGTGTTACCTCCTGTATGGTCCTCCTATAGACCTGTCTCCTGGACCACCTCATATACAGTCAATAGACCTATCACCTGTGTCACCTCCTCTATGGTCCTTCCATCTTCTCTATCGCTTTTATCATTCATGTTCCTCCTCTGGAGCCAACTTATTTCTATTCTTCCTCTAACTCCATGTCCTGCCCCCACAACGTCTTCCTTACAACCTCCCCAGCTGTAATGTTCTGTATAACCCTGTATCACATGTATCCCTCTTCCTAATCATCAAACTTTCTGCCACATTTTCCCTCCAGCCCTGGTTACAATGTGTCTCCTGGAGCAGATAACATCCAGCTGATATCAGGTTGTCTATAGGACTATCAGGACATGCTGCCATCCTCCTAGATCAGACAATGCACAGACAAAGGGCTGGATGACACAGTCAGCTCTGCTACATGTCTAGTGTGTCCCTCATTGATTACACATCCGCACATGCTCCAGCACTCCAGCATCCATAGCATCCCCCTCCATGTGCCATACCTACCTCCCTCTGCTGTCCCATTTTCTGTGATCTCCTGCTCCTGTGCTCAGGTCTCTGCTGGGATCTCTGCCCCTCCTCTTGCATCTCTTACACCCCTCCATTGTATGATGTCTTCTCCTAGCCTGGCCAGCTCCCAGCACTGCTCTCCTCCTCCTCCTCACAGTCACATCACTTGGGCTTCCCTGAGAGTTGGATTCCAAGGAGCTGTCCTCAGCACCATGAGGCTCCTCCACAGCAGCCTGAGCCCCCTCCAGGAGTGACAGCCCAGGTAAGTGACTGCTGGAGCATGCCACCCACAGCTGCCAGCCCCAGCACCCTGCAGGGCAGCAAGCTTAACCCCTTCACACCTTGTCAGGAAATGCAATGCAACCTCTAGATGTTGGAGTAACTTGTGTAATGGAGAGCAGCAGTGTCAGGGTGCTGGTGACGGATCTTCTATATGTAGGAGACTATACTATAGCCTATAGGATACATTATATACAGTTCTGTATATGGGTGACTATACATTATATGATGTATTAAGTCGTCATTGCTTGTCATTCATGATCTGTAGAGGAGCAGACTGTAGTTGTAGACTTGTATATAGTATATACTGTAGCCTTGCACACACTAAATAATGCAGAGATGTGTACTTAATATATACAGTATGGAGTTGTATATAGTGTATCGTTCAGTATATACTGCACAGACTTTTATATAGTATATAATGTATATAGTCTATAGACTTGTATATAGTATATAATGTATATAGTTTTACAGACTTGTATATAGACTTGCATATAGTATATTGTGTATATAGTATTTATTTTATAGACTTGTATATATTGTTTAGGCTTGTATATAGTATATGATGTATGGACTTCTATCTAGTATATAGACCTTTATATAGCATATAGACTTATATATGGTATATGACTTATGGACTTGTATATAGTATATAGACTTGTATATGGTATATGATGTATGGACTTGTATATAGACCTGTATATAGTATATGATGTATGGACTTGTATATAGTATATAGACCTGTATATAGTATATGATGTATGGACTTGTATATAGTATATAGACTTGTATAAAGTATACAATGTATGGACTTGTATATAGTATATAGACTTGTATATAGTATATGATGTATGGACTTGTATATAGTATATAGACTTGTATATAGTATATGATGTATGGACTTGTATATAGTATATAGACTTGTATATTGTATATGATGTATGGACTTGTATTTAGGATATAGACTTGCATATGGTATATGATGTATGGACTTGTATATAGACTTGTATATAGTATATGATGTATGGACTTCTATCTAGTATATAGACCTGTATATAGTGTATTGTGTATGGACTTGTATATAATATATAACCCTCTAGTCCTGGCTTCGACATCCAGAACAGATGGATCATTTTAATGGAGCTATCATATCACTTATAAGAGAAGCAGGTAGCATGGTGGACTACAACTCCCATGCTGCTGCGCTGATGTGGCGAGGATACTGCTGGTTGTGGTGATTGTAGCTGCAGAGTGACACTAGAAGGACATTAACCTGACATTAGGATGATCTTCTGTACTGGAGACATTGCTGAGCATAGAGTGACCTGAGCGATTGTTTAGGGGCCCGGAGATCAGGGGGCCCCACATTAATGTATAGACACCAGTACAGCTCATATCTATGGCAGACTCCTTCCATTAGGGGCCCCCCAGATTTAAACTTGCTTGGGGGGCTCTATGAACACCACATCTGCCTATGGGATTAATGTAACATCTTAAATCTTTGTGGTGTGAACTTACCAAGAACAAGACAATTCTTTAAAGTGATACATTGTGTATCCAATGAAAAATACACTGTATCTGACAGTCCCCCATATCCTTCCTAGATACCCCCTATACCCTCATATATGCCCAATGTGAGTCCATGAAGAGGAGATTATAGATCTACCCATGTATAGGATGATATGCAGGTTCACCTTCAGACCTCGACTGACATTTAAGGTGAACTTCCCCTTTAATAAGTTGATGTAATGTGGTTGTGAAAATGTTGTCAACTTCCCTTCTTATTATGCCATCCACGCATACACATTGATTTGTTAAAGGGACCTTCAGCTGTTTGGTACGCGACACTGCAGAACAGGAAGGAATGGATTTAATATTCCAGTATGGTAATCTCCACACTGCTGTGCTCTGTGGCTCGTGCATAGCCAGTTATGTATTTTTCTCCCTGCATGATATGTTTAAATCAACGCTTTGTGTGTGTGTGTTGGTTAATACATAAGACTTTGATATATATACAAATTTATATTCCTGAAATTGTGCTCACCAAGTTGCTATGGGGGTGTGTCCCTGACTTGCTGTGCTCTGTGCTCCTCTGCAGCTATTTCCTTTTCTAATTTATTGTCCCTGAAGATATGTGTTCATACTTTGTTGTGTTGTTGTGTTTTGTTTGTTATAGTTGTAATGGATTTATTTTCTTGTGCTCTATCTCCAAGTACACTAACACTGCTGTTCTCTGTACTCTCTGCATCCGTGCTAGTATAATCCCTAAATAGAGGGTTGTAATCTACCTGTGTTGTGTGTTGTTAGTACTGAGGACGTGATTTAATGGAGTTCATTTCAACAGAATTCGTCTTTCTTGGCATCTCCAAGTACACTGGGGATGTGTCCTACCCTGCTGTGCCCTGTACTCTCTCAGCTATGCTCTTAATTGTCCTGTAGAGATGTGAAATCGAACCTTGTGCGTGTGTTAATTAGTCAGCAGACTGGTGATTATGGATTTATATTCCCGGATTCTAGTCACCTCTCCAATACTTGGGGGGATGTCCTAACACCTGCTGTGCCTGTATCTTGTGGGGCACTCCCCAGCACTCTTACGGTCATGGATATTATGCCTATTTTCACAGTCCTGCTTCCTACTTAACACATACACAAAAGATATGATACCACAGATCCCTGGGACAATACCTTAATCTGGCTCAGTGGACGGTTATTGTCCTGCGGTTCAGTCTGAGGCAGTCTGTGGTCTGTCCTATAGGCACATGTGTAACTGGCATGAAGTGTGCGATCACGGTGCGTGGCATCTGTGGTTACCCTGCCAACCCCTCATATATCAAAATGGCAATGTCCCAGCCAATCATTTCCAGCTCCGACTCCAATAACATTCAACCTATGATCATGTATCATCCCTCATATGGAGTGGGGGTCATTATTTAGCAAGTCACTGCCCCCTCATTTTCTCCCAAAAGTGTACAAATGGTGCCCCCCACACCAGTTAATATCAAATCTCCCCCATTTTTATGTTTCTTCTTTTCACACAATTATCCTTCCTATTCCGTTATGTTGATACTTTGTAATTCTCGCTATTAGCTTCTCCCACTCAACACATGGTGGGCCCTAATTCGCGTTTTCCCGACGTGTGACCCCGAATATTTCCGATTTGCGCGCGTTTTCCTCCCTGTACTGCGCGGGATTTTGGCGCATCGAACCATCGGATTTTGGCGCATCGTGGCGGCATGCACGCAACGGAATCGGGGCGTGGCCGAACGAAAACCCGACGATTCGGAAAACCACCGCATTTAAAAAAAATTTGTCGCGAGCTTGCACTTACCTTCACTAGAATTGCCGTGAACTTGAGTGCATTCTGGGGAACTTCAGCGCAGCAGCGCGCCACCTGTGGACCTCGTAGGAACTGGCCTTAATTAATCCCGGCGGACCCAATCCACCGGAATGGACGCGGGTAAGTAAATCTGCCCAATGGGGAACATATCCCTTTAAAGGGGAACCTGATTACCAGGTTTTACCTACTAACTACTATCCCACTCAGGTTTGGGATGAATATGATCCTCATCTAGAATATCCCGTCTTTTATGTAATATTCAACCACCTTTACCTACCAACAAAAATAGAAATATGACTCTCTTGCCTCGATCATTTTACATGAGATGAGTCAGTTTAGTGGGCCGGTGCAGGTGTCACTTCCAGAAGCACTCTATCGTTGTTCTGATGTCACTAGAAATATGCTTTGCATATCCAAGATAAGGAAGTCGCTTTCAGATCACATCAAAGTCAGACACGGATGCAGCTTAAGTTCTTTGGAAGCTACAAACCAAACGCATAAGACGTGATCAACAGATAAATCCATTTCTGTCTGCCAAATTTTTTAACTGCCTGATGTCCATTCTGTAGCTCACAGAAAGATCTGTAAATGATTTTTCTTCTTCTTTGATATGACACGGTAGGTTTTCTAGTGCTTATGGAAGCAGATAGGACTATCCAATAGCAACATAAACTTGACTCATCTCATGGGAACAGGGATGAAAAAGTCAATATTTCACCGACTTTGTGGAAGTTTGCCTCCTGACCTGCGATTTGACAAGGTCTCTTGAATGCACAATGCATGCTAGCATAGAAAGGAATAGAGGTCTCTGTGGAGTACACACCACCCATCAACTCACTAACTTGACTCATCTCTATGTAGAACAGGGTAGAAAGTCATATTTGCCTGATTTTTCTATCGGACAATTTTTCCTAGATAACCGTGATTGACCTGAGGGATATAATTTGGTGAGGTCTAAAATCTTGGGGTCATTTTTTGCCCTGTCCCAGTTTTAGGGTCTCATGTGACCCCAAAGAACACCAAGCCCCCTCCCCCATTCCCCTTATGTAACTACACCAGCAACATTTCTTTCTACTCAGATGCAGAATTTTCTCTGTTTTGATGAAAAATGCATAAAAACACATAAAACGCTTTGATTTTCCTATTTTTTTTCCTCCAATTTTCTTTTTATTCAAAGCCAAAACTTACGTTTTCAAAATTTTCCCCTGACATAAAAAGCGGCTCCTCTAATTCTGTGATGTTAAAATCCTGAGTCAGGTTAAACACAGATTTTAGCTGATTGAACGTCGTCCTCATCGGCGCGAGGTAAACCAGCGACAAAACCAAAGCCCAGAATAGGAAGGCGAGGGCGGCCGCCATGACGTTGGTGTGGAGGGCGAGCAGCGAGTACCTGGCCGCCATGGAGAGGTTCCCCCGGCGCCTGCAACGCTTGGTCTGGAAGAGAGAGTGCGAGGTGATGATGTCACGGCTACGTATGACATCACAGAGCGGTGCGGCTAGTGATGTGGAGCCACGTATAGCGGCTGTATATATACGTGCTACCACGTTGACCTCTTACCTTTAGAGAGAAGTAGAGCGCCACGAGACCCAGAGGAAGGAAGCAGCAAATGGACGTAAAAACGGAGAGAGCGAAGTGGTCGTACAGTGACGTGCGTTCTTTAGAGGACTATTGTGGACTTCCCTGTATAGTGCAGAGCCGGACCCATACAATAGGAAGAAAGTGGGCTCATCGTGTCCATTCTGTGGAATGAGCTTAATACCCCAGTACAGAAGCCCCGGGTGGTCTGCAGACTTCGGTTAGGCGCATTCACGCAACAACTGCCACATGCCCTACTGCAATGCGCATGCTACATGTTTCAACACATACCGCCCCTACTATCCCTACTAACCAATATCAATGGTTCCTAAATGGTCCCCTCACATCTTATAAAACCCCGAGGGGACAACCTGAGGATGGGGGGTGTTACTACTAAATTTTATTTGGTGTCCTAATAGTCCCAAGTCCAAGTCTCTCCAGGACCCAAACTTTAACAAGATGGAATGACCCTTGTCAGTGTAAAAGCTCTTCGCCATGGGAGAAATGGATGCTGGGATGTGTCCTCACACTGCTGTGGCTCTCAGCTCTGTGGCATTCAACTTGTGCCACATCCCGCTCCTGGCTGAGCAGAACTTAAATACCATATGTAGAGTAGATTGCTCGCTCGTTCACTGACAGAAAGAGGTGTGGAAGGATTGAGACATTTCAATGTGCATGATGATATAGTGAAGCAGTTCAACAGTGGAATGTCACAAGTTACAGGTTAATTCCTCCCCAGGATAAAGGCATGATCAGAGACTGCAGAATGAGAACATAAAATCTATAAATTCTGGCTGATCACTCTGGGATGCCCGTATCCCTGTAGTCCTTAACTTAAAGGGGTTGTCCGGTCACCACATGCTGTTGGTGGGACCCCACATAAGAGACAGGGGTTCCATTGTAAGTACGAAATATATGGAGCCAGCATGTTGGACTGTGCCCTGAGTGAACCAGCTTGACTTTCATTGGGGTACAACAGACCAAACCCATACATGTGATCCCTGGGTGCTCCCACCCTGGACCCCCTCCAAATTCTGCAAGTTCTTTACTCCCTGAATTTCTCAATGAGGTCTGACCTCTAGTAATGGTAACTTTCCTTATCCTGCTGACACAACCCCTTTAAGACCCTGGACCTTACTGTATTCAGTAATTAGATGGGGGGGTGTTTATAGGGAGGTTATAATACCCCAAAATTTAATTTTGCAGAAAAAAAATCATGTGTTTAGATCAAAAGCAATGTCCTCAGCTGTAAAAACACTAAGCACCCCCATCCCCCGTCACCCCCCCCCAGTACACTTACCACCGTCCCCCCTCACCCCCACCCTCACCCCCCCTCCCCCATACACTGTCAACCCCTCCCCCCATACATTGCCCCCCCTCCTCCCATACACTGCCTTCCCCTCCCCCATACACCGCCACCCCCTCCCCCATACATCGCCCCTCCTCCCCCAGCACGCGTCACCCCCCCCTCCCCCATACAACCTTCAACCCCCTCCCCCATACACGTCACCCTCCCCCATACACCGTCACCCCCACCCCCCCCCCCCCCCATACACCGCCACCCCCTCCCCCCATACACCGACACCCCCTCCCCCCATACACGCCCCACAACAACAACGCCCGCCCCCCCTTCCCCATCCACCGCAACCCCATACCCCTTCACCACCATACAACGCCCCCCCCCCTCCTAAACACCCCATACCACCCGCCACCCCATCCCCCACTCACAATCGTGCCCCTCCTCACCCCATATCAGCAGAGACAGCCTTCCCGCACCCACCCCTCCCCTATACACCCGTGTCACCCTCCCACTTACCCGTCCCCCCCTCCCCCATACCCGCTTCCACCTAAGCTCACCCACCCCCTCCGCCACCCTACAAACCCCTTCCCCCCCTCCCCCCACCAGCATTACAATTCCCCCCCTACAACCGTACCGCCCTCCCCCTCTACCCGCCTACCTCGCTAGCCGGAACCCCCACCCTCCCCCATCCTACTCTCCCGATACAAAACCCGGACGATCCGAACCCAAGCCCCCCTTCCCTCCCTCCCGCCATTCCCCCCCCCCATCCTTCCCACCATCACCCTTTCCCCACCGCCCCCGCCCGCACACCATGCCAAACCCTCACCCACCGAGGGGGACCAACCGCCGCCCTCACAAACGGAAGGGAAGAGAGCCCCGGACCAGACCACATCCCCCCATGCCAATACCCTTTCCAACGAAACCCCCACCCTCCCCCATACATCGCCACCGCTACCCACAACAAAAAGTAAGCACGACTCCCGCCAAAGCAAGCCCTCCCCCATACCACTGCACCCCCTCCCCATACCTCGCTACCCTCAATACACACGCCACCCCCCCCTCCCCCATAGCACGCCAACCCGCACCCTTCCCCCATACATCCGCCACCCCCTACCCTACATCGCTACCACCACAATGTACCCCTACCATTGCTTGTTTTTTCACCCCCCCCCCCCATTTGACACGACACACCACCCTCCCATACATCGTCCACCCCCCCCCTACCCCCACCCCTCGCTCCATCCACCGAAACCCCTCCCCATACATCGCCCTACCAAATGTACCCCTACCCCTACTCCGCCCCCTACCCCATACACCGTCACCCCGTCCCCCATACAACGCCCCCCCCCCCAATACATCGCTACCCCCTACCCCATACATCGCTACCCCCTACCCCATACACCGTCACCCCTCCCCATACACCCTCCCCCCAATACCCCGTCACCAACGCCCCCTCCCATACCCACACAACCCCTCCCCATACATTGGCGACCCCTCTTACCCACCTACACGTCACCCCTCCCCATACACCTAACCCCCCCACAACCCCGTCACCCCCTCCATCACCCCATACACCCCACCACCCCCCCCCCCCCCTACACCACCACCCCCCCTCCCCCATACACCACCACCCCCTCCCCCATACATCGCCACCCCCTCCCCCATACACCACCACCCCCCCCTCCGCCCTAAGGTCTCCCGCTTCCGCAAGACTATGCAGATTTCGCTGGCTATAAGTCTCCTTTCATATGGATAATAGGAGAAACCATCACGCGCCGAGCGTCTTCCACTTCACTGAAAAACCCATAAGAGACAAAATGGAAACGTTTTATGTCCGTGTTGTAACATCGCGGAGACGCCAGGACGGGGAGCGCACATCTCCTGCGAGTCTTTCATGTCTGAATTATGAAATGGTGTTTATTTGCTTGTGTAAACATTCCCTGGCGCGGCACAAGAGGAGGAAATAATAGGAATCTTTCATAAAGCAGAGGAGCGGGGAGGGATATTTAAAGGGACGGGCTCCCAGAATAGGAGCATTAAAGCAGTGACGCAGTAGAGGGCACTATTGCTTCTACTAAATGACATTGACCTTACATAGCCCCTCCCTCTTAGAGCTTTCGTAACCAGATCCGGGAATTAGCTCCACCCATGTAGTTGGGGAGGAGCTTACTAATTTGGACCCCTTAATTTGTTCTTTGGCGGAAGACTGCCTTCCAGGACTTTTGGAAAACTTATGAGTGAATTACACTTAAATACACAACAGTGAATGAAGATTTCTGTTACAGCAGGCTGCAAAATCTGGAAACAGCTGAATGGTCAACACTTAGACATTAGGGAGGGGCCTAATATCCCGGATCCTTGGGGGCTGGGTTCTGTTACAGCAAAATCCTCCCATCTGAGAAGTTCTGTAAAATTGATGAGTGGATCTGGCTAAACATAGCGCTTAGTACCCTTTAAGTCAGTAGTGGAGGAAGGTTTCTTCCTTTCTCCCACCCACGAATACCTGAGAAATTGCCTAATGAGGCTTAGTTAAAGGGTAGGGTCATGGTATCTTCAGGCAGTGAGAAGATGCTTGGGCCAACCGTCCGACCAAGAATTTTCGAATTCGAAAATGAAATAATGTTTGATAGTTAATTAGTTTAAAGAGGACCTTTCCCCCACCTCACACATTCTATTCTTCAGGGGGCTTGCTACACAGATCAGGAGACTATTGAATTTTCTTTCTAGCCCCCACGGTTTCTGAGATATCAGTCCCAGTATCTGACCATCATAATCCTCTCCAATGTTGGAGAGGAGGAGCTGGAACAGAGGTAGAGGCGTGGCTTATGCTAATCTTCAACTTGTCAGCAGCCCCTCCTGTCTGACAGTATGGAAGATTATAACTGTCAGATACTGGGGCTGATATCTCAGCTACTGTGGGGGTTAGAAAGAAAATTCAAAGTGCCCAAATTGTTGTAGACAAGCCTCTACAGCTAGAAATGTTAATTCCGCATGTATGAGATGGTAAGAGGTCCCCTTTAATGACTTTCTGATACACCCAAAAGTGGAAAGTGTAATTTTGGGTGGGACTTTGCTTAAATGGAGGCGGTTTGGTGAGTCTAATATCCTTAGAGAGGGGGAAAGTCTCTGATTTAGCAAACTGCCTCCCATACAAGGACAACTTAGCCTAAGCCTCAGAACGGACAAGTGTTTTACTCCCCCCCCCCGTCTGTATACTGTATATATATACTACCAAAATTGTATATACATGTGTGTGTGCAATTCGGTTGTAACTTCACGGATGCTTATTCATGATCCGCCGCCGTTTCCTGTTGGCCGCCCACCTACCTCCAGGTCTTTGTTCCCTGCAGCAATTCATTAATATTGGGAATCATTATTCTTCTATTCAGCTCTTTTTTTCATAGGAATTATGAATCACTGCCTTCTCCACACGTATTACATTAGCCTGAAGCGGAAATCAATGTCACACATTGGGGCATAACTAGGAGAGGCAGGGCCCCAAAGCCGACTTCTAAATGGGGCCCCCCTCAAAAAATAACCCTATTTGTTTAACTCATACATGTTACAATCAAACACTGCATATGCACACCATATATACATACTTAAAGCATTTACACACACAAACAAACACAGTATATACACACAATATATACATACAGTATATAAAGCTATGTAACATATACACATCACATATACACACAATACACATCAACACCTGCATCATTATTACACACACGTACATTATACCCCATCATAATAAGACGTCAAATAAAGCTATGCAGCATGATACACAAACATAACACACACATACACGCATTTCACACACACTACAAATACGTTAAGCAAACACCTTATATACATAAATACGTCAAATAAAGCTATGCAGCAATATACACAATCACATATACACACACACACATAACAGCATTTACACCACACATCAAATACAGTATATATCAACCCATATCACATACATACAGCATATAAAGCTATGCAGCATATATATACAACATATGTACACACATGCAGCATTTACACACACATACAGTATACGGTATACACAGCCAAAACCCCAGATACCAGGGCCCCCGGACACTGTTGGCCCCATAGCAGCTGCTATGGCTGCTAGCACTGTAGTTACTATCATGCAAGCGATTATTCTTATATATTCTATCAACTGGTACAAAGGCAATCCATCCGTGGTAATGGAAGAGTTGTTAAGTTAATGGTGGCGTGGACTACAACTCCACATGCCCGGTCGCCACGTCGTAAAGAGGATGATCAGATATTGACCCATATGAGTGAAATAGGTTTTCCCTACCATACAGTATTGCTCATTATGGTGATTAAGTTAAGCGGGGGCGGGAACACAGGGGAGGAGCTTAACTGAAAATATAAAAAAATGACCTGATGGGTAAAAACTAATTGGCCAGGAAATGGAAATGTAATTAAATGAACCTTGTGAGTCTTGTCTATAGATCTCTCCGCATGGAGTGCGGACACATAATACCGCCCCCTCCCCCATATCTAATTCTCCGTCAGCAGGTCAGAATCTCTCCAGAGGAATTACTTATTCATCCAGCGGCGACATATCCTGACATTTCTGAAAGACGTCTCATAAATCCGCTGCCGATCACCCGCTGTCACATTACTGCTCACCCAGATATCAGCACATCATATACCAGGTGATTGATCAGCGCCAAGACAAATAGATGGCGGAGACCGCGAACCGCGCAATTATATGTACAACATTCAGCTCCCGTGTCACCGAGGAATCCATAGACTCATTGATCAAGACGTATCTACACTGTCACCAGAGAGATAGAAGTGTAACAAAGTGATAAAGAGCTATAAGGGCAGTATTATAGTAGTTATATTCCTGTACATAGGGGGCAGTGAGTATAGTAGTTATATTTCCTTACATAGGGGCAGGTAGATATAGTAAGTTTATAATTCTAGTACATAGGGGGCATATTATAGTGTTATATTCTTGTACAGAGGTTGCAGTATATAGTAGTATTATTTCCTGTAGCATAGGGCGTATTATATAGTAGTTATAAATATCTTAGTACAATAGGGGCAGTATTATAGTAGTTATATTCTTGTAGTCATAGGGGAGTATTATAGTAGTTTATATCTCTGTACATAGGGGGCATATTATACCATTAGTTATTACCTGTTTCACATAGGGGCAGTAATATAGTAGTTATATTCCTGTACTAGTGGAGACAGTTATTATAGTAGTTATATTCTGTACAAGGGGGCAGTATTATAGTAAGTTAGATGCTCCTGTACATAGGGGGCAGTATTCATACGAGTTATATACTCTCTGTTACATAGGGGGCAGTATTATAGTAGATAATTTCTGTTGTACACTAGGGGGCAGTATTATAGTAGTTAGATTCCTGTACATAGGGGAGATTATATAGTTTATATTCCTAGTACTAGGGGCAGTATTATAGTGTTTATTTCCTATAATATGGGGCAGTATTATAGTAGTTATATTCTTGTACATAGGGGGCAGTATTATAGTAGTTATACTCTTGTACATAGGGGGCAGTATTATAGTAGGTATATTCCTGTACATAGGGGGCAGTATTATAGTAGTTATATTCCTGTACATAGGGGGGCAGTATTATAGTAGTTATGTTCCTGTACATATAGTAGTGACATGTCTATATTATTGGTTATACTCCAGTGTATGGTCTTTGTATCTTGCTCTTGCACATTCACATATTTTTATCTGCCGTTCGGTAAAAATCACATTATTTTTGCTGATGGGAAACTGTCGGTAACGTGACATGACTGATGTTTCCCGATTTATAAGATAAGAAGCATGAATTCACAAAATGACAAAACCTCCTCTTATTTCAGTGAAATGCGATGGTCCTGACAGTGACAATGAGCGCAGAGCGGAGGCTGCGACACTCGGGCTTTGTGGTAATTAATCCACCGGCGTAACAATTGCAGATTAATTGCTTTTCATTTGTGTTTGTTATTTATTTTCCACTTGTCCCTTGAAGCATAATAAGAACCAATAAGATGACAGATCAATTACCGGCAGCGGCAGACGAGAAATATTATAGAGGGGGGTGGGGTGAAGGACGCAGTGACCAGAGCAGCGGAGGCTGGGGGAAGGGGGCAGATTTTTAATATCCATTCATTAACAAATTCAGCATCTAATTTCCAATTACACTCAATTTTATTATATATTATAAGGTATATCTTATACTCCGGTCACATCCAAAGCTGCATATACAACATAGCTCCAAAACAGTTCCTGTAATTCACAGACACTGAACAAGCAGGGAAATACATCAAGGAGCAGAAAATTTTATACATTTATATATATATATATATATATATACCAACAGGGAATATTCATTTTATTTCTTTCCTTATCAGGCTACTTTCCTTCTCCTCATTTCCAAAATGAATGGATATTTCCTGATCTCGGCTTACTGGGCTATCAGGTTACAGCTCCCCATTGAACTCTATGGAGAGGGTAGGAGGAGAGAAGAGATAGAGTTACAAACATGGTGGTCATTGGAGTCTATGGAAATGGTAGGAGGAGAGGAAGGAGGAGCTTCAGAGACTCCACCCATATAAGTCTATGGAGAGGGGGAAGATGAGGGTGGGGAGTCCGCAGAGAGAGACTTGCAGATGTGCTTCTCATGTAAGTCTATGGGGAGAGGAAAATAGGAGGAACGAAATTAGAAAGAAGTAGATACATGGCACAGACTGAGGCTGCTGCAGCTATCAGTGGTTTTCCTGTCTTACCACAAATGTGTAAATCACATCCGTACAGGTCAGCTCTTTTCATGTGGATGAGGGAGAGACATTGGGAAGTTTCTCCTCCGCTTTCTGTGTGCAGTGTATGGGAGACCTCGCAGCAGACGGTCTCCAGCCTCCAGTTCTAGCATTGAGAGACTATAAAAATGCAGATTACAACTACACACAGAACAACTTATACCACACAGTCTCCTTTAAGATGAATGGAAGGAGTTTAATGCCACATCCACTAGCGCCCCCTAGAGGTAGCAGCAGGTCATTACCTCTTTTTATTGCCCCTATATGTCCTAGTACACGAGGAGGGGAGCGACCATCCCTATGAATTCCCATATTCCCCCGTGTCCTGATTTCCTCCCCATTAATTCTCACTTAATGATTCGCTTCAGCGCAAAGAAACAAACAAAACGAAGCTGAACAAACATATTCTACGCGGTGATTAATCCTGCCACCTCCTCGCTCGCGGTTTGAGAGCCGTTTTCATGTTGCGCCCATCTGTCCCTCTTACTGATGACCAGAAAAACAAGATGAAAGAAAGCGACATCAAACAGAGACGAGCGGCGCCCCCGCTCCCTCCGGATATGTCACCACCACATTCCTCGGAGTTCCTCTTCTTCCCTCAGGGAAGCCTCGCAGGCGGACGAGTGTTTGCAGATTTGTATTCTATTGGGACAAGGAGATGGATCACGAGACGTCTGATGTCTGTAACAACCTGCGGATCAAGCACGGAAATTCAAGAGAGTGGAGAGGTCCCTATATAGATCAGATGGTGCGCCAATCCGAAATCTTAAAGGGGTTGGCCAATCTTTTACATAAGTTGCCCATCTGCCTTTACTGCCTTGTAGATAATCCCTGAATGTTCATCAAGTGATTTAGCAGTCCTGCTACTTTTGTGCTGTGCGCAGACTCTCCATTATTCTTTGTTTACATGTCTGAGCACTGATGAATAGGAGGAGCTGTAGTAGGAAACATATGATTCATCCTGCTCCATCTCCCTCTCCCAGTATCTGTCAGTGAGGACGGACCGTGAGAAGAAGAAAGACACAATGGGAGACGTCATGAGGACAGGGTGGAGCAGTGAGAGAGAGGAAGCTGTCTATATGCAGAGGGAATGATGGGGAAAAACAGGAAATGGCTGGAGATACCAAAGGAGGTAGAAACACAGGTGCAAATACATGCAGAGACATTTCTAATGAGAGATTTATTGAAAAGTGGCCAACCTCTTCAATCAAAGTAACCTTAGATAAAGTGACTCTTCTCTATGTATGGTAGATACGTCTACGACGGAGCTACAATAGAGTGTTTACGCTCTATCCATAGTAGATACAGGCAGTGCCCGGGTTACGTACAGGATAGGTTCCATAGGTTTGTTCTTAAGTTGAATTTGTATGTAAGTCGGAACTGTATATTGTATAATTGTAGATCCAATTTTTTTGCCCCAGTGACAATTGGAGTTTCAACAGGACCAAGGATTATCAATAAAGCTTCATTACAGACACCTTACAGATGATCATTGCAGCCTGAGACTATAGTAACTTCCAGAGAGGTCACCAGAGGTCACAGTGGGCAGAGGGGTCAGTCTGTAACTAGGGGTCGTCTGTAAGTCGGGTGTCCTTAAGTAGGGGACTGCCTGTACTTTGACAATAACAGCTTATATTCAGCGTCTCATCTCTATGAATAGTAGATACCTCTACAGTGGAAGCTTAGATAAAGCTTAGCTGTACATATGTTAGATACCTTTACTATAGAATTTCCATCAAAACCCATCCTGATAAACCAGGGACACTTACACAAAGACCCAGGCACCGTGACTGTGGTATCTTCTTATATTTGTCATCCATGGCCCCTCCTTCCTTCTAAAAGCAACTAATATAATTATGCTAATGAGTATGAAGAATTCCTCTGGGGTTACCAGAGACCCTCTGTGCAGTATACACAAAACATTGGCCAAACTCTCAATTCACGTTTTCCCGACGTGTTACCCGAATATTTCCGTTTTGCGCCGATTTTCCCTGAATTGCCCCGGGATTTTTGGCGCACGCGATCGCATTGTGGCTCTTCGGCTCTGGCATGCACACGACAGAAAACGGGGGGCGTGGCCGAGTGAAAACCCGATGGATTCAGAAAAAACGCCACATTAAAAAAAAAAAGTGTCGCAGGGCTCACGCTTACCTTCACTAGGAATAGGCCGGTGAACTTCAGTGCATTCCGGGGAACTTCAGCGCAGCAGCGGCACCTGGTGGACGTCGGAGGAACTGCCTTAATGAATCCCGGCCGGACCCGAATCCACCGCAAAGAACGCGCCGCTGGATCGTGAATTGACCGGGTAAGTAAATCTGCCCCATTGTGATGTAACCAAGCCTCCACTTGGACCCACTGGACCCCATGTTCCATGGTCTGGTCTGATCAGGTCTGATGGTTCCAGGATCCACCAACAGCAGGAAAATGCTGTAATTCTACAACCTGTTACAATGAAGAAATATTCATGCTCCAGGATCTGGACCACCTCATGATTCAGCTGGAGCGGTCTGATGTTTTAGATTTGGTGGGGCGACGCTTCAGATGAGAGAAGATAATAGACAACGCGAGAACCTCCAGGAACGACAAGCTACGAGGCGGCAGCTACGAGGCGGCAGCTACGCTCATTGATTTTCACACCTTGATGAAAACTCTTTCACTTCTCTTCCTAATTTCCATCTTGATGTAGCACTGAGGCGGCTGAACCTCCGGGCGACTTCAGACAGCGTGTTCTTTTCTTCAGCTTTCTAATATTAAAAAAACCTTCTGCTTTCTACAAGGTGAGAATCCAGCGAAAGATAAAATCCCCGATCTGTAAAAAATGTCTGATAAGTTGTCAAGGCACTTTATAAAAATCCAAAACTATTACTTGCAATTATCTGGAGACCTTAGCCTACTGCTATTGGTGCCATGCCGACTCACTACTCCTTCATGGGTGGACTAGACTCCTGAATTGGAGACCTCAGCCTACTGCTATGGGTGCCATGCCGACTCACTACCCCTTCATGGGTGGACTAGACTCCTGAATTGGAGACCTTAGCCTACTGCTATGGGTGCCATGCCGACTCACTGCCCCTTCATGGGTGGACTAGACTCCTGAATTGGAGACCTTAGCCTACTGCTATGGGTGCCATGCCGACTCACTACTCCTTCATGGGTGGACTAGACTCCTGAATTGGAGACCTCAGCCTACTGCTATGGGTGCCATGCCGACTCACTACTCCTTCATGGGTGGACTAGACTCCTGAATTGGAGACCTCAGCCTACTGCTATGGGTGCCATGCTGACTCACAGCTCCTTCATGGGTGGACTAGACTCCTGAATTGGAGACCTTAGCCTACTGCTATGGGTGCCATGCCGACTCACTACTCCTTCATGGGTGGACTAGACTCCTAAATTGGTTTCCATCTTGACTTTAGCCTTGGTTTTGAACATGATCCAACAATGTCCGATACATTGCCAAGTTGTGTTCAAAAATTCCAAGACTATGACCCGTGAAGAAGATTAGGATCCACCTGCCAGATAGGAGACCTTAGCCTACAGCTATGGGGACCATAATGGTTTGCTACTACTTCTTGGATGAAGACAACCCTGGAGTATGCTTCTGTCTTGGTTTCCAAATTATATCAAATCATGGTCTTGGACATGACCCACCGATCTCTGATACCTTATCAAGTTGCTTTCCCTTTTGAATTAAGTCATGGTCTTGAACATGATCCAACAGTGGCTGATACA
Organism: Engystomops pustulosus; assembly: GCA_019512145.1. Classification (NCBI taxonomy): domain Eukaryota; kingdom Metazoa; phylum Chordata; class Amphibia; order Anura; family Leptodactylidae; genus Engystomops; species Engystomops pustulosus. Next base: position 40 of record WNYA01001816.1, on the reverse strand, counting down.
TTGTCAAGTTGTGCTTGAAAAATCCAAGACTATGACCTGT